>JAOTOM010001619.1:0-74413 GCA_034440615.1 Ashinkailepas kermadecensis | reverse complement strand
TCCGACGACCTGCTGGGCAGTGACCATTTCCCGGTATGGTTGTCATACCGCGATGGCGCCGTACTCGGTAGCCGTCCACAGCGGTGGAATTTTCGCAACATCGAGTGGGAGGAATTTCAATCAGGAATGGAGGTCAGACTCCCAACGGACCCCGAAGATCCATCATTAACAATTGAGGCTTTAACCTCAATCATAATTGACTCTGCCACCACTTCCATACCGAAGACCTCCGGTACTCCCCGCCGTACTCCTGTCCCATGGTGGACCCATGAGTGCCACCTAGCAATTCGAGCTCGGAGATGCGCCTTCAAGGCATTCGATCGCCACAGCACAACAGAAAATCTCATAATATTCAGAAGGGCCAAAGCAATGGCTCGGCGCACCATACGAGCGGCAAAGCGTACATCATGGAGATCCTATACAGGGCAGCTGTGCCGAACCACACTGACGTCCGAAGTATGGGCGCGAATTAAAAGGATTTCTGGGAAATTATCGTCAGCTCCCCTGCCGGTACTGAATATTGGAGGCAACATCATAGCCGATTCAGGCGAAGTAGCCAGCCGTATTGCTGATGTTATTGCAAAACGAAGTGTAAACACCGATCCAACATTTTTACAGCACCGTGCCCGTAGTCAGAGGGAGATGTGTTTTACCACACATGAACAACTTGTTTACAACTTGCCGTTTACCCAAACTAAACTTACCTCTGCGATCGTCGGTTTGAGAAATGTGTGTGAGGGACCGGATGGAGTACACAACGAAATGTTGAAACAACTACCAACGTCAGCAAAGCATGCTCTCCTCGCCATTTACAACATAATTTGGGATGTGGGATATTTCCCACCAACCTGGCGAAAAGCAATCATCATACCACTATTAAAGCCTGGCAATAGTGGTGATGACCCAGCCCATTACCGTCGTATATCGCTCACATCATCATTGTGTAAATTGATGGAAAGAATGGTAAACCTTCGACTTAATTGGTACTTAGAGACTCGGAATGTCTTAACCAACGACCAGTGCGGCTTTCGGAAAAACCGCAGTACGATTGACCATGTTTTAAGGCTTGATACTGAGATTCGACTGGCTTTCGTGAGAAAGAAACATTTAGGAGCAGTGTTTTTCGACATTGAAAGTGCTTTTGATACCGCATGGAGACATGGGATCGTGCAGAAGATCCATCAGAATGGAATCCGTGGATCTCTGAGCGTGTTTTTGAAAAACTTTATGACAGACCGACAATTTTGCGTGCGCGTGGGTAATCAGACTTCAGATTGGCTCAGCCAGGTTGAGGGAATTCCGCAGGGCAGTGTCTTGAGCACTTGCCTCTTCTCGCTTATTATAAACGACATCGGTGACTCACTCCCCTCATCAATTGGACGGTCTCTTTTCGCTGACGATTTTGCTATCTGGTCGCACAGCTCGTCAACCCATCTTATGGAGCGACAGCTGCAGCTTGCAATTTCCCGCCTTGAAAAATGGGGACATACAAACGGATTCAAGTTTTCTACAGCAAAGACATCTGCAGTACACTTTTGTCGACGTAGGGGCAACTGCCCGGACATGGCGTTGAGATTGTACGGGCAAGATGTGCCTACAGCGCCAGTAGCTCGTTTCCTTGGTGTGCAGTTTGATCATCGTCTTACATACAGAGAACATATCAAAACACTCCGAGACAAATGTTTTAAAGCACTTGCGATATTGAAGTGTGTATCCCGTACGTCATACGGTGCTGATAGAAAGACACTACATCTGCTGTATCGTAGTCTGATCCGCTCGAAGCTCGACTACGCTTGTTTTATATACGATGGCGCGTGTGCTACTACAAAGCGAACGCTTGACCCAGTACATCATGCTGCGGTGCGAATAATTACAGGGGCATTTCGCACTTCTCCCACGGTTAGCGTGCTAGCTGATGCGCATGAGCCTCCACTGTCTATGAGACGCGACATGCTGGGTCTTCGATACGCCTGCAAAATGCGACAGTTCCCGACGCACCCGTCATATCCGGCGGTTTTTGCTCATGACATGCATGCGGTCCTTCGTAATCACATTAGGAGAGAAACTCCTTACTGTGTGCGAATGAGGACACTCCTGGGACGAATGGAAATACGACTGCAAGGAATTCGGCAATATGAAGAACTGTCTACTCCTCCGTGGGTGCTGATCTCCCCGTCTATCGATATTTCCCTCGCTGACATGAGAAAGCGAGATGTCACGAAAGAGGAGCTACACTTACACTCGTTAGAGCATATATACACAACATATCATAATCACCTCATCACCTACACTGATGGCTCGAAAATAAACACCGGGGTGGGTGGTGCCTTCGTGAGAGGATCCGTCACAAGATCATTCTCCCTGCCGCCACACGCCACGGTCCTCACTGCCGAGCTGATCGCCATCAACAAAGCACTGGCATACATCGAGGTTGATGACGAGGTTTTACATGTTATTCTGACTGACTCTCTCAGCAGTCTCTTGGCATTGCGTAGTTTTTATCCCCGAAACACAGCACAGCACATTCAGAAGTTGTTGTGGTGCAGAGTGAAGACATCTGTGACGGGGAGCCCACCTCGGCCAAAGGGTCGGCCCACCAATGTTGATATATTAAAATGATTGGAGGGGATGGGGTGAGGTGGGGGCAAAGTTCATGAAGGCAATGGGCAGACCAAAATTAATTTGGGGGTACAATCCATAGGCTCCCATGTTAGAAGTTGAAATAATTGCAGATGTGGGAAGCAAGCATTGAGGTGGCAGTTCCCTCTCAAAGATATATAAAACAACAACCCTGAGTCAAATGACTGGCTATAAGTGATAGCGAATTGGCAAGAGGTAGTGGCATTGCTAGCTAGGGTATGTTGCAAGGGCTGATCCAAAGGGGATAAAGTAAAAGTGGCGCCCCTTATGACCCAAAGGACACCTCTCTTGGAGGTTTCAGTGTACCCACTCCCTCAGATTTCTCAGCCCAGCACCCTCCTCAGCTGGAAATGCAGTCCTCTGGGAGTCTGAATGCACTCAACTAATTTTTGGCCAAAAGGCACTCCTCAGACAAAAACAAATGGTGCCCGTCTGGGAGATCAGAGTGTACCCTGTCCAAATGTTCTGGACCAAGAGCTGCTTCTCTGGAGAAATGACGCCTCCTTGGCAAAGTCATAAATATGTCAGTGGCATAGTGTCAGTTGTGTAAACCACTCCACTGGAAAATATTAGCCACTTGTGTAGGGAGTGAAGAGGGTTGGGGCAAAAGTAGAACTGCCCATTCTTACCTTTGAGGGAACTGCCACCTCAATGCTTGCTTCCTCCCACCCACAATAATTACAACTTCTAACATGGGAGCCTGTGGAATTTGCCCTCCCCTCACTCATTTTGGTCTGTCTATTGCCTTCGTGTACTTTGCCCATTCCAATCATTTTGAGAAATCAACATCAGTTGGCAGACCCTTTTGGCAAGATGGGCTCCCTCTCACAGATCCTTCACTTCGCACCAGGACAACTCGGAACAGGACGTAATAATCAATAAGGAAAAAAGTGGTGATGTCCTTGATCAATTATGTATGGTGGAAGACTGACACAATCCTCTTGGGATTGCTGAATCAATTGGAAAATGTAAATATGAAATGTTTGGCCCAAACTCCCATAAGCGCACAGCCTAAAACTGCTGTGATTAAATGTTTTTACTTACTGTCCGCTAGGTGGCAGGTTGGTGCCACTGATATGTGCAGATGAAAGGTGCAACACAGAGTTTCCAATCCATGGTTGTATGTCACATTAATAAGATCAGCTGACAACCACATATGATGACAGTCAGTGTGAGGGAGGTAATACTTTTGGTGGTATATACATTTGGAACTATGCATGTGATTTTCACATTGCATCACATTGCTCATTCTTCAACTGTTTAATTTAGGTATTTCAATGATGCCTGTTGTTATTTGAACCTGCCAAGGGCATAACTATCTGCTTTTGGTTGGAGGTCAACTTTCTGCACCGAGGTTTTTGCAGTTACATCATCTAAGCAAAACAACAGACTCCTGGAATTCCTTCTTCTCTCTGAGACCATCCACCTTGGTCGAGGCACCCGAAAGCCCAAATAGCAAATGAAATCAGCCACCAACTTTGTAGCAAAAGGGAACAGAAAGACAGTAGTGCCACCAAATAAAGGCTTCCACCAGCTGTCATCTGTAAGTTGAAAATTGAGTATTATAATTGGTTGACTTTGAAGGTTGGCTGAAGGGAAGGCATTCCAGGCCATCCCATTATACATGGTTGTCTGAGAAGCTCATGTCAAGGGTTCATGACAGTATTTTTATGATTAGAGTAAGCATTTAGAATATCCAAACTGGCACTAACCAGAAAATGTTCCTTTGATCTTTGCATGTAGCTTTTTCTGATGCATTTTTGAAGGCCACAATGTGCTTATTTAGTGTTTTGGCATGTTTATTAAGGATCATGTCTGTTTTTGCTGACTCATCCTGAGGCTCTTGCGCAGTATTTGTGGTCCTGGTGTGTTCTGTAGGCCCATCACATGTTTTAAAGCTTCACTTTTTGCAGAACATGGTGCATTTTGAAGAGCTCAGGTATATTTTTTGGGGGGCTCCAAGCAAGGATAGAGCTTCGAGTGCATTTGATGGGGCCTGGGTCTGATGATGTTTGCCTTGTCCCCACCAACTTCTTGCTCTCTTAGCATGGAGCCATGTGGGGTGGCCCCACTAGCCAAATTTGCAATATTCAGTGACTCCATGCATTGGGCCCACCAATAATTTTCAAATTTATCTACCAATGGCTACCAGTGTGCATTAAGAGCCCCACTGTGCTTATCCCATATAGGATAATTATTGGCATCCCTGACACATTTTTGGAGCTTCAGTGCAATATTTTTAGGCCCCAGTGTGATTTTCTTCCCACCCCCGGTAATTTTTGTTGTAGTCCCACTTGGTCTTTGGAGCCTCTGACATAAGTTTTGGGGCTCCAGAACGATTATCAGGGCCAAAAATGATCTTTTGAGATCCCTGCTACATGTTTCATGACTCAGCCTGATTTTCTTCTTGTATTGCAATATTTTGAAATCCCAAAATTGTCGAAATGTACACTTCACAATGATAAGCTGGTTATAACAAAACACAGTGTAACTAATGATTACCTCCTCCAGTAGCAATGTTCTGTATGCCTCATATGTATTATAATATGGAATTAGAAGACACCCATAAACTAGATATTCAACATATGTTTGATGCAGATATGACAGGTTGACAGCAGGTCTTGTCTCAATGTAGATAATATGCTCTGTCTGGAACACTCAATATAGCAAACCATCTTCCTATCATTCACGTTAGTGCTATACTCGTCAAACTAAATTTCATGATATTCAACATTGTCTTCACAACTGTGATGTTGACTGGTCAGTTATCTGCATCTCTGTTATATGACCTTTGCAGTTGATGCATCCCTAAACTACAATTATTTGCATTTCTGAAATATGGCTGACATATGAGTTAGAGCATGCCAGCTTAATAATCACAATTCCTTTGCATCTAATCGTAGGCATGAGGAAAGAGGTGGTGCAGCACTATATGTAAACATGAGGTAAATTTATGAAGTAAACATGAAGTAAACTTTACACTTTATGTAAACAGTAAACACTATATGTATGAGGCTGTAAGAAGACATGATCTTGAAAGTGCTTGTTTTAAATTTACCCTTATGCAACTTAAAATGATTGTGTGAAAATTATTTAAGTTAGTATTAGTTGGAGAAATTTACAGACCAAGTTCACCAGTTATTTTTGTTTTGTTCACAATGTGTTATTTTTTAGATACATGGAACAATTATTGGGTCATATGAAAAGCATGAATATTATATCCATCTTAGCTAGTATTTCAATTATAATGTTCTCAAACATTCAACTCAAAAGATATATTTGAATTTCTCAACTTCTTGATTTCTGATGGCTTTCTTTCAACTATTTCAAAAGCTACCACAGCTCACAATGAAACACATTCCCTCCTAGACAATATCTTTATAGACAACATGAGGACTGTTCATAACTTGGGTATTTTTCTTGAAGATTTGTCTCGTCACTTTCCAGTTTTTCTTGATTTATTGTCAATATATGTATTTATTGTATGTCCCCACCTATTGCACCCAAAAATACTAATATCACTACATTTGCCTATGGGCACTGTATAACCAATGCAGCTGATGTGCCCAAACTCCTAATAACTAACTTATCAGGAAAGTACTGAAATTGAGTGAATACCTGGAATACGAGCTCATACTGATGCCAACATAGCATGCTAACAACTAATTAATTCTTGCACAAATGTTATTACTAGATTTTCAAGAACATGTATTCCTAGTCAAAGGAAGACACCAATAATGTCATGAATGACACCATCATTGTTGTGTTCAGTGAATCAAAAGTATAAATTCGCGAATGATCAAAACTGGTCGAAGCGCCCTAAAGCCCCCAAAAGTATAAATTATTCTCAAAGTACATAAGAAATGACACTGCAGCTAACATTGCTGAATATACAAGATATATAATTACTCTTGTGAACTTAATTCAAGATGCAAAGAGATTATGCTATCAAAGATACTTCAAGAAAACAAACAAAAGCAGGGGAAAACCTGGATGATCTTAAATCGGCTGGTTAATAAATCAAAATCAAACATGGGAGACATTCCATCTGAATTATTTCATAACTGATGGCTTTAACACATTTTTGCATTGATAGACTGAATTAGAAAGCAAAATACCTCTACCTGACAACAGCCCAATGGATTATCTTAATACTCAAATGCACCCCAATATCAAAGACACCAATCTAAAAGAAATAGAAACTGTTGTCAAATCATTAAACCAGATGGGAGGTGGCTGGTTGGTTGTTGGTTTTTACGACACGTCGACCGTTGAGTCATGTAGCGTCGCCAATCTCTCACACCGATTGGTCGCGGGCGAAGAGTAGCAACAGGTGAGACTCGAACCCACAATCTTTCGATTGTGAGACGAGCATCTTACCCCTAGACCACTCGTCCCCCGGTGGGAGGTGGCATGGCTGGAATTAGTACAACGATAGTTCTGGGCACATGCTGAAATATTCTTCACCATCTAACATTCTTACTTAATCAATGTTGAAAAACCTATCCTGGATGATCTTAAACTTGGCTTTATAATTCCCATTTATAAGTCTGTAGAGAATAACAGGTTTACACATCAACCCATCTTTCCTATACCTATTTTTTGAAAGTACTATAAAAGTTGTATGTTCTCATATGTGTTTCCTAGATGCCAACAATATTTCAAATCCATTGCAAAGTTGTTTTTTTTAACAAAAACAATACCTGCAGGCCACTTGCACTTTTTTTATTATGTCACTAAGTCACCCCAAGAAATCAACATATTTTACACTCTTCTGGAATCTGAAAAAACCCAAAAACATTTGATACAGTGAGCATGGAAATTATACGTCAGAAAATAAATTTCCTGGGTATTATATGCTGTATATATACAATTATGTAATCCTATCTGACCAATTGATTTTGAAGAACCAGAATACATGGAATGCATTCAAAACTGAAGCCTGTCAAAATGAGAGTCCCACAGTGTTCAATATTGGGCCACTTTTATTTATTATATATATGAATGATTGGCAAGCATCTCTTGAAGACAAATTTTACCTTTTTGCACATGATACTGCTAGCTAAGCTACCGTAAATTTTTAGTTTAGATCTGATATGGCATTTTGTGTGAAAAAATATTGTAGAAGCATGTTTCTGAATGTGATTAAGACAATGCTATCATTCTTTTCTGCAGTAAATGCATACTTATGGTTAGTGTGTTGCATTATAAAAACATATGTATTGTATTGCACTTCATAGCACTAGCAATTCTGGGGCAGTAGTCATCAGATGAAAATTTAACCAGTAGCATCCAATTTGGGAGTCAGGCATACAAACCACTCACTCACAACAGTGCAACACTCACACCTTTTATATTTGAATTTGTCCTTGCAATGGTCATCCTTTCTGAATTCATTGTTTTCAATTTGTTGTTAAATTGTGTATGTGAGCCCAACATGATAATTTTAAATTAGAGCAGAATACAGTATGTGACTGCCTGTCATTTCTTGTGGTCCAAATTTGAGGAAAGCACATAGTGTGATTGACTTCCACCTCCTCAAGCTATTTAATTTACAAATAGTAGGTGTTTTCTCTGGTATGTACTTAAAATGGATGATGGACACTATAATGTCTAGCCCTCACATGTACATTAACACCACAATACCTAGCCCTGACCAGGGTTATTGCCAAAGGGGAAGGGACTGGCTACTCTTCTTCCAATATTGTAGCATTTCACACTATGCCAGGTGCATAGGTTTAATACGAAATGAGAATAAAATTACTTTAGGTTTATTTATTTGATGTGAACATGAGAATACTTCCACATTGTATAACACTGATGTTTTTTAATCATAAAATTCGTAAGCCACACTGTCAATTTCAAATGTGTGTGGGTACTATGCCCACATAGAGGATGCTAGCAGGGATATGCCCAGTGTGCCAACTCTACTGCAGGTACCTGTTCCCTGCTGTTATAATTAATTGTGATGTTAATACTGTTTCATCCCCTCCCTTGAACCCAATCAACTGCATAAGATGTTGCATGTGACAATGGAGATAACAGTGTTAAAATAATGGGTTTCTCTTAAATTTGAGATGTTGGAACATATGCAGTAGTGCTAAAAATCATCATGGAAATGATGTTAAAGATATCCTTCCTTCATACTTCAAACTCAATTTTCAGCTCATAGTGTACTTATAGTGTGCCACTTTTAATTATTTTTGAAGATAGAGATACCTAATACAGAGACACCTATATTCATGATAAGGATAAGAATAAGAATGGCAATACATATGCTATCAACTGGTATTATATAACAGACCATGGGTAGACATATATTCACAATAAGGATAAGGATAGCAATACCTACGCTATGAACTGCTATTGTGCACCATACCACATAATAGGCAATCCATTTACCTGGAATTGTGCTGCAAGATGTTTGTGTAGCATGATCTGTTATGGTGAGCATAGGCATGAAACTTGACATGAATACTGTTAGAAATGAGGCCTCAAAACTTCATAAAAACCATCAAGAAGCACAATGTCAATGCTCCTTTGGGAAAGATGTCCATTCAGCTCTCAGGAAGTGGCATATTTTACTGTTTTGCAAAACAAAATGACTGAGGTAATATATACTGGCGGCCACTTGTCAATTTTGTGGTGTAACTTATTTTGCTTCTGTTCACAGATGATGTGCATTGTGTCTATTGCAGTATTATCAACAAGTAAATAGCAATATGCTCTTCGAGTTAGCAACAACAAGAAACTCCACATCCCACTGTGCTCAAAATGCACTAACAGATGGATTTGGGTGGTTCATTCAGTTTCTGCTTGCTGGACTGGCATTTGCATCTCTAGTCAGTAAGCATGTCTGGTGTGGTCGCTATTAGTTGCAAGATATATATATATATATATATATATATATATATATATATATATATATATATATATATATATATATATATATATATATATATATATATATATATATATATATATATATCTATATATATATATATATATATATATATATATATATATATATATATATACGTATCTATATATATATTTATATATATATATATATATATATTTATATATATATATATATATATATATATATATATGTATATATATATATATATATATATATATATATATATATATATATATATATATATATATATATGTATATATATATATATATAGCTTCTCAACTGCTCAATGCATATACTGTGAGTGGTGAGGTGCAGTTTAAAATGTCTAATATGAACCATTGTTTCCAACAACTTTCGTTGTTTAGTGCGTTTTATTTGTATGCATCTTAAGAAAATGAGCATGAGTAGTATGTGTAATATTTGGTACAGTCCGGACGTTGTTGTCACCGAGAGCTAACTGACTAACAGCCTTGCATTGTGTGCATGTATGTACTAGGTTCACGCTGATGTCGTATTGCTAACAATGGTGGACGGTTGCAGTCAAGCGCTCGTGTGAGCCTGAGCTGGAGCGGCGCTCGTGGCTCATCTGGTTCTACGACACGTCTAAGCAGGGCGTCGGTGCCATGGTGGTGCACTTCGCCAACGTCTACCTGGCCAGCACGTACACGGGCGATCCGTGCACATGGTAACTGAGCTGTTGGTGCTGAACTGCTCTCTGCACTCGACACCATGGCGCCTGCGGTTGTAGTGTTTTTGTAGTCTACTTATGCTGTGTCAATCAGTCACTCATATCTCCAATATTGATGATATCTGCATTCATTTAATGGTTGCTAAAGTAAAATGCGCGGGAGGTGTGCTTAGCAAGTGACGGAAACAATACTGTATTCCGATTGGTGTAATAGGTGCTTTTATTCCCATGAAATGTATGTTGGGCATTACAATTATTGTGTTGCATTGTATGTGGGTAATGGTTGATCCATCTGTGAGCAAGGCATTGCTTCATGTTTTTGATTTTGGTGCACTTGTATGCACTTGTCGCAGTGACCCTCCTGTCCCCCCCCCGCCCTCTTCGAACAAATTCCGAGACTCCTCGATTTCTGCTGGTTTATGTTCGAGACCACTCAACAACTTTTGAACACAGAGGAATGGAAAGACAGGGGCAGTGTCACTGAATACAAATGTCCGTGAATTATCACCTCCTAGTTAAAAAATTAAGTATGTTTTAATTGGTTGACCTTGCAGATTGGCTGAAAAAGGCATGTCAGGTCATCACATTTAACATGGAATTAACTGAAATCGTCACTGCCTTCTTGGGCCCATGCATCGCGGCTGACATGGCTGGTAACTGCGGCGTCCCTCCCCCCCCCCATCACACTCAGCCGCCATGCGTAACCATCACCGTCCTCGGGTTGTACACCGTAACTCTCCCTGAGCTGTCTAGGGCCATCCGCGACCTGGCTTCATCGAGAGCGGTTGGCGTCTATGGCGTACCACTGTACATTCTCCGCAAATGTTTTTTTTATATTATCGAGCCTCGCCTACTTAACTTCAATAATACTTCTGTTGTGTCTTGCATGCTTCCTGTCTCGTGAGAAATTGTGTCTGTTGTTCCACTCCACAAATCTGGGCTCGCGATGTCGCCAGTAACTTCCGCCCTATCCATATCTCGTCTGTCCTGTGCAAGTTGTGTTGGAAAGGTATTCAGCTGTCCTCATATCAATAATCACATCACAAGGTCAATAATCACATGCTGGTTCCCTCCCAGTATGCCTACAGTCTGTGTCGTTCAATGGAGGACGTCCTGGTCGACGCTGTTGAATGGATCACACGTCGAATCGACGCTGGTCACATCACTTCGGTCATCTCCATTAACCTGAGTAAAGAATTTGACAGCGTCGATCATGATGTCCCGCAGAAGCTGAGGGATATGGCGTCTACCCGGTGTGGTTCCACAGCTACCCCATTGACAGGCGGCATGTGATGATTGGCGGCTCCTTATCCCTTCCGCTATCCCATGGTATCCCTCAGGGATACCGTGGATCGGCCCCCTGCTCTTTAGTATCTTCACGAATAACCTACTAGCCTACCTTCCACGCAGAGTATTCTAGTATCCTATTGTGCATCCCGATGACCTACCCGTCATGAAATACCGATAGGAGAAGATCTCGCTATCCAGTCCTACTTCACATCCAACTCCTTGAAGATGAACCTCACTAAAACCACCCTACTCCTTGTGGGCACGGTCCAATTCCTCAAGAAAGCCACACCCGAAAAACTCAACATTGGCAGTCACGTCCCTACCCTCTCGCCATTCCTGAAGATGGTGGGAGTCACCATCGACCGCACCCTATCGTGGGATGAGCACACATCCAACCTTACCAAACAGTGCAACTCCATCCCGTTTTGTCTGCAGACAATCTGTCACCATCTCATACCCAAGCCCTACAAACTCATGATTCAGTCCCACGTTTTCCAATATATCATTATACTGCCTCTCCGTCTGGGGCGGGGCTGCTCTCTGCCACATTGGAAGAATTCAGAAGGCTGTGTCAATTCGGGGCTAGGATCGCCTCTGAGGCTCGCCGCCGCGATCACAGCACGTCGACAGTTACGGCGCTGGGCTGGGGCAGTATGCGTGACCCTATCGCCGACCGCAATAACATCGCCGTGTTTATTTCTCATCATTTCTAAGTCACCGGCTTCACCCCCCTCCCCCTTGTTCAGAGTTTTCCGGGTTAGCTCACGCTGCTCAAATTACACCTGTGCAAATCACTTTTAAATTGCTAATATCGCTTTGCAATTTTCAAAGTTCGCTCATTTCTTTCTATTGCGCCCGGTCGCCACTACGTCAACGTCGTGCACAAGGTATTCCGCTTTGTACATTCATAGCATTCGCCACACTTGCCAGGGGCGTTGGTTTCTGAGAATTATTGGAAGGGAGCAATTCATGGAAGCATTGGGCCAATCCAAATGGATTGGGGGCGACCCCATGGGATCCCATGTTAAAAGTTGAAACTATTGCGGAGGGTGCTAGGCCAACATTGGGGGACGAAGACCCCCCCCCCCCCCCCCAAGTACAGAAATCGATAACCATGCTTCATGCATTTCTGTGGTTTCTGCCATGCCCCTTACATTTTGTTAATTGCTGCCATTCGGTGGTCTCGTGCCATGCTTGACATCATGGAATGTTTCGTATGCGGGTTCGCTGTAATATTTCAATGATTTCAATTCGAAAATTATTTCTCGTCCAATTTTTTCTTCCCATTCCCATTTCGGTATTCTTTCTAGGGCCCGTCGCGTTTTTCTCCTTTTTTTGCTGATGTGCTTTAGGGCCGCAGCGTAATTTTTAGGCCAGGGGGAGTATTTTGAGACCCCAACGTTTTAGGGCTTTGTCGTTTTGTTTTGTGAAGTCACGAAGTTTTTGAAGGGCCGGTGCGTTTTCGAAGGTTCAGATTTGCGTATTTAGTGCTCCGGCCCGTTTCTTTTCATGACCATGTCGGTTTTTGCCGGGACCGGCCTGCTTTTGAGGCCCCGATGTGTTTAGAGGTCACAGGCGCGTTTTGGATACATCCTGTGTGTTTTTAAGGACTCCTGGTGATCTTATTTAGGACCCGGTGCATGTTTTACAGCCCTGATTCACTTTTTGTTTTTCGTAAATTGGTGTTTTTTTTGGACACCCAGGGTGGTGACTTAGAGCGCCAGTGTATTTATTTCTGGAATGCTGGAGACCACAAGGCGATTTTTGGTGGCTTCCGCTCGATTTTTTTGGGGCTCGGGTGCGATTTTTGGAGACTCCGGTGTGAGTTTTCTGGGCCCGACGCGATTGTTTTTTGGACCTCTTCTGAATCTTTCGGAGCCTGGATTGCTCTTCTAGATCCTGGCGTGATCTTCCGGGACCAAGGCTTGATTTTCCGGGCTCTTGTGCAATGTGTTTGAGCCCCGGCCCAATTTGCTTTGGGCACAACCACTCCTCGGGGGAGTGGTAGTTTCCCGTTTGCCCCCACCCGTTCGGTATGCCACTGTATGAAGACTACCTTAAAGTTAAATGCTGTGTAATGTGCATGGTATTTTAATGGGTCTGACCAGCTTTCAGCAAATGATTGTGATCGTATTAATAAATAAATAAATAAATAAATACAACATTTTTTTAAAGCAACATCAGTAACCACCCTGCATCATACACAAGCATCCACATGCACCGCAGTTGCAAATATCCAGAAGCGTCTCCAAGGGCCGAGACAGAACGGTTGAGCCACTACTCGGGAGGTGGCCAGAGGATGGTTAACTAGTCCCCTGATGTTGAATGAACCCTTGCGTGACTATTCTCCCATATCACGCTATGCAGCCATTACCATAAGACACACATGGTAAGCACGGTAAGCCACACAGTAATAACGGCCCAGATAACCGGCAAATTGCCATTATGCCAACAAATCTACAAATGACAAATGCAATCGCCGCTGTTCTTTCGGTTTGTGTGGCTTCAAATTTGTCCTACTACGACTGTGCAAAATTGTTTGCACGTTCGTAATATATTGCATTGTACTAATGCACATACTAATGTATTGCACTGCTGAAAAATACTTATGCATTTGTGCATTATAAATATATCTTCATCATCATTGAGGACATGCTCCTACAACCTATTCGCAATTGATATGGGCTGTCAATTTTCTGGCTACTGGGGGTGCAGTTTCGAGGATTGAGGTTGCACCTGCAACCCCAAAGGTAAAGAATGTCACGCCCTTGTTTGTGAGGTCTGTGCGCTATCCACCCTGTGAACAATGCACCGACCGTCAGTGCTTCTGCGATTGTCATTATGCTTAGATATGTGCCCATGCATTTTCTTCCAGGTATATCATCAACTTCCTCCTGGACTCAACTGTCGGCTTGGTGGTCATTTTCATCTGCGTTAAGGTCTGCCAACATTTGGCTGTGAGAAAAAATTTGCCAAGTATCAACTTTGGCGAATATGGTGAGCAAAAAACACACACCAACCATCATTGCCTATGTCGTCACCGTATTTATAACCATGAATTACCACCGAACAGTGTAAAAACAATGATTCCTCGTTGGGTGTGAGACGTCGAAACGAGTACAGCAGGATGTGGAAAGCGCCATGGAAATAATGGCGTGCAAAATACTTCCGTCCTTAAAACACAGTTTTTAGGCAATTCCGTACATATAACTACCCATTTTGCATGTTTTGAGAGGTACCTACATTGGGGATACCGATATCAACGATAACGATATAAATACCTATGCTATAAACTGGCATACCACACTATAGGTAATCACTTTACCTGGAATTGCACTATGGGATGTTCGTTATCACGATCCCGGATCCGTTGTGGTGAGCATAAGCATCCTACATATAAACGGGATACTGTTAGAAACGGGGCATGCAGATTTCACAAGCACGCATCAAGAAACACGATGTCGATACTTCTTTGGGAAGGATGTCGATTCATTGTTCAGTAAGTGGCGTATTCCACCCTATTTCTTTCTTTTTTATGTATCATTGACACTTGGCCCACACGCACACACGGCGTATGAGTTATGATTGCGAATTACATTGGGAGAATGAAGAGTTCATAAGAAATAGAACTGCTGCTGGCACGTGGAACGGTGAGGCGAATTACCGGAAACACACACTGCACAGGATCGCCTTGTGCATCGGGCTGGCTCAGCCGGTCCGTCAAGCTGGCGAACATCAAATCCAAGCCACATAGATCAAATATAATTCGAGGAAGTGAATAGTCTCACTCTCTTCATCCCACCATCGGAGCGCTTAATTTGGTAACTTCACCACTGCCCTAGTTGTACCCCCGCCTGAGGAAAACTCGCGCAGATGTGGAACAAATTAACTGATTAACTGACAATGCTGCCGTTATGCTTTTTGTGTTCGTGGACTGATAGGCGTTTCATCGTCGGTACAGTAGTTTCATTTCAGGCAGTTACATGCGTCGTGCGTAGCCACGTGGCTACGTACGACGGCTATAGGCTGAGACACAGTCGCTGACACCATGGATGGTGGCCGCCGCAGGCAGTCCGCCGGTAGCGCAGTCGTGGCTGGTGCAGTCGCTGGTGTACGTGCTGATCATGATGCTGGAGAAGCTGCTGGTGTCGGCGCTGGTCCAGCTGGACATCTGGGACCGCGTCAGTCAGATCATCCTGTCGCCCATCACCAACCCGCGACTGGAACTGGCCATTGTCGTACTCGTCGTGCCGTTCTTCGTCAACGTGCGTACCACCCTACAGCTCACGCGCACGCAGGTAGACGGATCGGGCTACAGCTCACGTGTACCGCAGGCTGGCGTACCGCCCTACAGCTCACTTGTACCGCAGACTGACGGCGTACCGCGCTGCAGCTCACGTGTACCGCCTGCTGACATACTGCGCTACAGCTCACTTGTACCGCAGACTGACGACGTACCACGCTACAGCTCACTTGTACCGCATGATGATGTACCGCGCTACAGCTCGCTTGTACCGCAGACTGGCTACGTACCGTGCTACAGCTCACTTCTATCGCAGACCGACGACGTACCGTGCTACAACTCACTTGTACAGCAGACTGACGACATACTGCGCTACAGCTCACTTGTACCGCAGACTGACGACGTACCGCGCTGCAGCTCGCTTGTACCGCATGCTCACGTACCGTGCATGCGGTACGTGTTCACTTGTACCGCAGACAATCTATTGAGTGGCAGTTAAGTTGGCTGTCTCGAAATTGACCGGGCTACATCCAGTGCCCTTACAGCTGTGGTGTTCGACTGTGCGGCTTTCACCGGAGTCGTTCTTGAATCTTGAATATGACACTACTATACTTTGCATTGTACTGCCATAATGCATTGTACTGCCATAAACATAAATTTGAATATGACACTGTCGTCGATCTGACGATTCGCAGTGTAGTGGACGTACTCAGAAGCTCAGTTTTCTGTTCCCATGGGAAGTTATTTTGGGCCATCCAACCAAGAGTGATTGCTTTTGCATTCAGTTATATTCGAGACCCTTTTTACATGTCTGGATGGTTGGTCAAAACGTTCTTGAGACTACATTTGTCACATGGGTTTTGCATGTACGAGTCGACTTGTGGTCGGTGAAGAGCATAGGTCATCTTCGTGCAGGATGGTATATGTCCAGTGGGTCACGGTAACATGTGCCCTGGCCTTGCCGCTACCACTCCTAATATGGTTCTCCCTCCCCGGAGGCGCCTCCATTTGTTGCGCGCCGATCGTTTGCTTGGGGAGTCCGAAGTCAAGTGGGTGCTGTTGTGATTGCAGATGCTGATGTTCTGGATCACAGACAACTTCCTGATGCGTCGCCGTCCGAGCTTAACTCGCCAGGCGGTGCACACCCACTACTGTCCATACACGAACAAGTCAGACGACGACGAACAGGTGCTGCTCATGGAACACGGCCACGGCCACCTACAGCAGCGACACCCCAGCGGCGCCGCTGCCGTCACATAATCAAGACAATGGTGACACTGTGTTGCAGTAGATGGCAGCATCGACGGATATGTCGCGGTTACTCGGCGCGCGCGCCGGGCTCCGCTGAATGCGATAAATAGTTGTTGAACGTCTTTCACGGATATGTGTATATATATATATATATATATATATATATATATATTTCGCAAAGCTATGGTGTGAGCATTTTGAATGATTCCTTTCGCTGGGGCACAGCCCGGGCGTTATTTGAAGTCACCATATAGGTTTTCTAGTCTGCACTGAATAGCGTTTCGTCGAGTGATGACTGACCAGTACGGTTACGTTGTGATTGTGCCCTCATTGATAATATCTGTAACTCTGGTTACGGACGCCTTGTGGTTTAACTTTGTGTGCGAACTAGTACCAATTATACTGTACGTTTCCTATCACATCGACATAATGTGTTTTTGATGGTTCATTTGTGTTCAGTATTGAATGCAGCAATTGTATGACTGTATGGACAGAAAGATCCTTCCAAAATCCTGTCACAAAGAAGGCAAGCCTACATTGCATACCCGATCAAATGGCGCTCTGCACAAATCCTTGGCATGCTACTTAAATTGATACCATATGGTATATTCCCAATTTGAAGTCGATGGCAGCAGGCATGCATTCCGGCCTAGTGGCTACTCGATAGATTCATTGAGAACGGCGGTCCTGCCATATGGCTTATATTTGTTGTATGTTATTATATTTGACGTGTTGCTATGACCGTCTTGGCCTTCTGCCTGATCATTTTATCAATGGTTAGGGGCATACTTCCATGTAATACTCGCATGCAGGCCGAATCATCCAGCACTTGTATCGCATGCCATCATCTCCATTTTGTCCTCATGGTCTGTCGTGCGCATCTCGGCCAGGACAAGTGCACGTGCTGCCCGTCTGTGGCGTACTCAGTGCCGTGCCCCTGCGTCGCAGGGTTGTTCCCACTGTGGTGGTCCTGGAACGGCCCGATCCCATGGACGCATCAGGAACCAGGTCGGAATCGGACCACATATGCTCGGGCCTGATTGGTTTAAGGAAGATGCCCGTGTACCGATGGTTGCGGACTTAGTCCCGTATGTCGCTGCTCTTCGCACGCGACCGATCGGCGTGGGCGAACGAGGACGCTATACGGCAACAGTAGTTGACGCGTCGTAAAAACCAATAGCCAACCCATCAGCCGGATCAGCGCTCGATTTAAAATTGATTCGTGCTGAAAATGACCCACATGTGGCCATCAATAGGTCAGCACCGCCTCAGTTCGCATGTTGGCAGGACGCAGTGCCCATTTCGACCGGTCTACCGGAGGGATCTCCACGACAGACCGCCTGCATGGTGCGTGGAGTTCTGGTCAGCCAGCATGGCAAGATTGACGCCACCTCAATCAGAGGATTTGTACTATCAGA
Organism: Ashinkailepas kermadecensis; assembly: GCA_034440615.1. Lineage (NCBI taxonomy): Eukaryota > Metazoa > Arthropoda > Thecostraca > Neolepadidae > Ashinkailepas > Ashinkailepas kermadecensis. The sequence goes on along the minus strand of JAOTOM010001619.1, from coordinate 55,960 downwards.
TTGATGTCATTCTGCGTTGAGTGCAGTACTGTCCGCAGCGGGTCACCCTGGATCATTGACTCCGGGATCCAAGGTGGCCTGACAAAAGTGTGTACTCGCTGGATATGGAACTTTGCACCCGCCCTGCTCGCTAGTGCACGGCATGCAGAGCAACATGCGAGCCATCTGCATGAATACATGATTTCCCACAAAAGTGCATTGTCCATCGCGCTGTCGCACACCGACCTCTGGACATGCCTCGTGCAACCGACTCGTATCTCAGCTGATGCTTGATCAATAAATAAAGTCGTGTTGTTACGCGATGTGTATGGGTCTGCTGGCCCGGCGGTGCCGCGTGCCCGGCCCGGGGACGACCATGCCCTCGTGAAGTGCAGTGGTCGCGCCGCGAGAGTACCCTCGGCACAACACTGGCCATTTGGAGCTGTTGAATCAGTCTGGTTAGACTCTATTTCCAGCTCGGCGGACTGACAGGCATTTTGCATATAATTCAATGGAAGCAGCTTACAGGTACCTGGTACGTACATGGCACATGGACGCGAGACCACCGTAATCAGGTTTGGGCGATCTCCGTGATGTCAAAGACTACGACACGCGCGTCGCATAAGAATCTCACTCCCGCCAACCACTGGGTAAACACCCACCCTGAAGACGGACGCATGGTAGCACCTACGAGTGGTGCGCGAACGCCGTCATGCACTTGTTGCCATTGCATGTCATGTCATGCCACGAGTTGCCATTTGTGGAAACGGAAGATGACTGCCTGGTGTGGGAATGTTCGGGGCAATCATTCAGAATCGAAGCAGCACAACAATGCTGGCAACGTCGGCCGCGAGGAGCTGGCAACACTGGCAACACAGGCAACATAGGAGTAAATCAACTACACGTCGATATGCAACGCGGGGCAACAACCAATTGGTGCGACGACACCGAACAATAACGAAAGATATTCTGACCCAGATCACACACAGGTGCACTCGTCACATGAGTTACGCGGACAAGTAGTTTTCCAGCTTTGTACTGTACATGGGCGTTTGGTTTCGCTCAGGGCAAAGCCGGACGGATGGGGAAGCACGGTCCATCCTCATTCCTCTGACCCAATGGCCGCCCCCCCCACCTCTCTCCCGGCGAGAACAAGTGCACTGGTCACCGTGACAACAGTCGCACCCGCTGACCGTGACTTTGGTCCGCGGATCTAGAAGCTCGTTGACTGGAATCCTTGACTAGAAGCTCGACTGGCAGTGACTGCCATATGCAACAGGGTCCTGACGCCTCTTAGAGAGATCAATCAATGAGAACGTGCCCACCACACCAGTGTTTGACTAGGACGTGCGCTGCTTATTGTGCCGATTGGGCCACCGGAGCCACGCTCGTGACGCGACCCGCCCTCGGAAGAGTCGTCTTGACTGTAGACGGGCTGGCCTGGGCGCCGTCCAGCACGGGCTCCCGGCTGGGCGAGAGTAAGTGCGAGTCGCTTGGACAAGTCGATCGCTGAGAGTGGTGCAGTGAGCGCGGCTGGGAATGGTGCAGAGTGGGTAAACGCAACTGGGAGTGGTGCAGAGTGGGTGAGTGCAGCTGAGAGTGGTGCAAAGGTGGTGAGAGCGGTTGTGGTGGCTGCACAGGTGGTGAGCGCAGCTCCGGTGGTGCTGAGCGGGTGGGCGCAGCTGGGAGTGTTGCCGAGTGGACGAGCACGGATAAATGGTCCCGCACGTCAACGCCGGAGATAGCCGCGTCCACCATGCCGGGCGTGGTGAGGCCGTGGGCGCGTTTGTCGCGTCGGATCTCCAGGCCGCAGCAGCGCACGCTGGTCGGACACTGCGAGCGCCACGCGCCACAGCCGGCCAGCCACGAATACGGTCGGGACGGCTCCGGCAGTCGACAGTTGATGGCCGGAAGCCGGGTCCACAGCGTCTGACGGCACACCGCCGGGTCACTTCACAGACGCGTCACAGGCGAAACGACACGTCACTCTGGACGTACCTCTGCCTCGCGTCCGGAAGTATTAGGTGATGAGTCTGACACTGTACACTCGGGACAGCTTTTCATATTCCTCTTGGAAATTAACCTTTCCGTGATTTACACTCGCCATTAACTTTCTGATGCATATGTGGCCATATCAGAATTATCAGAAGGCATCTTATGTCACAGGAAGGATTCGACATGGTAACCTGTAACCGGTAGCCTGAACTAACGTTCACTTGTTTCTATGTTTGAGTGACGAAGTTATGACCTATGCAATCGATTCTGACCTAAACTACAACAACCAACTAACTAACCAGACAGACGACGGAACACCAAATAAACAAACCACAGGCCAACCATGCTGACCAGACGTCTGAACACATCTGACGGCGCACCGCGGGAGTCGGTGCAAACGAAGGAATTCAACGTTGTCAACTCAAAATAAGATCCCTTCCATATGCTCAGACGTGGGGTTGGGGGCTGGTAGAAGTTGGTCTGGTTTCTGGGCAAGTGAGGAAATGAGTATGAGAGGGACTGTGAGAGGGTGAGTGAGAGAGAGAGAGGGTGAGTGAGTGAGTTAGAGATGGAGAGAGATGGAGAGAGATGGAGAGAGATGGAGAGAGATGGAGAGAGATGGAGAGAGATGGAGAGATGAGAGAGATAGAGAGAGGGAGAGAGATGGAGAGAGATGGAGAGAGATGGAGAGAGAGAGAGAGAGAGAGAGAGAGAGAGAGAGAGAGAGAGAGAGAGAGAGAGAGAGAGAGAGAGAGAGAGAGAGAGAGAGAGAGAGAGAGAGAGAGAGAGAGAGAGAGAGAGAGAGAGAGAAAAAAAAGAGAGAGAGAGAGAGGGAGAGAGAGACGGAAAGAAAGGGAAGAGGGAAATTAGGAAAGAAAGAAAACTTGTTGCTCTTGTTCAGACTTGTATTCTACCCAGGCAGTGTTAAATTATTCGTGAAATAGGGTGGAATATGCCACTTTCTGAACAATCAATCGACATCCTTCTCCAAGAAGTATCGACATCCTGCTTCTCGATGCGTGCTTATGAGTTCTTCGTGTCTCCTTTGTAACAGTACCTCGTTTATAAGTATCATGATGATGCTCTGGATAAGGGATGGTGATACACGAACATTTCGCAACGCAATTTCAGGCAAAGGGATTATTGGTTATTGGTTTTTACGACACGTCGACCGTTGAGTCATGTAGCGTCGCCAATCTCTCACGCCGATTGGTCGCGGGCGAAGAGTAGCGACAGGTGAGACTCGAACCCACAACCTTTCGATTGTGAGACGAGCATCTTGCCCCTAGACCACCCGTCCCCCAAAGGGATTATTCATAATGCGATATGGCATGCAGTGCCATTGTATAGCATAGGTATTTTTTCTCGCTATCTCGAATATAGCTCTTCCTAAATTATGAATATCAAAACAACTGATAAAGGTACAGTCATAAGTACACCATGGGCTCAAATTTGAGTCTGAAAGACATCAAAAGCATTTGAAATGACACTAATCCCATGGCAAATTTCGACGTCCTACTGTGCTCGTTTCGACATCTCACACCTAACGCAAAACCATTATTTTAACACTGTACCCAGGGGATTAGTTGAAGTGCGTACACACATACACATAGACACACTATGTCCCCTGCAGACGTTTCGGGTTTCGGCACCATTACGGGAGTTTGGACCACGTGTCCCTGGAACCCGTGGACCCAACCGCACCTGGGAAACTGGTAAACTTGTGCCAAAAATACGCGCGTACACGGCCAGGGGTCCGCCTACCTGTCAGACCTGTCCTAAAAGGTGTTCTACCTTTGAAAAGGATCTGCAGTTATTGCAGAGCGCTGTGCATTAAAAAACAACAAACATGACTTATCTCTTCCTTCATGCTAGTGTTTGAACAATCATCTCCAATGCGGCTTTGGCTGCCAGCTGCTGGATGAAATGCTTTCTATATAGCAATAGCCGTGTGTGCGGCAGGAATGCCAACCTTCAAAGAACTAAAAGTATGGGACCCTCGTAATAACCTAGCATGCTATGACCGCAGAAAAGCGTTGCTTTGCCTCTACGGCAGAGGTAACTGGGTCGGCTGCTTGCATTTAGATTAGACAGGAGCGTAGGAACATGGGAGGAACAGAGACTGAGCTTTGGAGCAGCCGAACCGATGGATTTGACTGCAAAAATTAAAACAAAGAATACTGTGGTTTCATGACCAAAGTTGCCGAAATCCCAGGTTTTTTACGTTAAGTGGGGAGGGGTAGACGGGAACAGAAGAGTCAGTCTTATCCTCCAGCTCGAAAATCGTTATTGTCCCCTGGGGTTGGACCCCACTTAGAAACTGAAGGTGGTGACGCGATTGCATCACACCGTTGCGAAATCGTCAGAACTTGCATACAATGGATAAGCAATGGGTAGTTTCAGCGAGTTAAAAATCAATCTTTGCCATTTGCATTGAAAAAAAAACTGCGTTTAAACAACTTTTCTCCAAACCTGAACTATCATTCTAAAAACAATTTTGCATACAACCTTTGCACGGAGTTGATGTCATAGGCATCACACCTGTGACACCACTCAACTTATGTTCACCTCTAACCGCAACCTCCACGGCAATACATCGTGCTTTGATGACCGCCAGCAGGGCAGCCGCAAACATTGAAGCGATGGTCTCGGCCACAGCAGCAGGCATTCACAGCAATGCAGCGATTCCAATGTGTCCAGAGGCCTTCGTTTGAGAAGAACTTGCCGCACGAAGAGACCTGTTGAGCAAACGGAACACTGAGATAATTTATATAGAGTTAATTGCAAATGCAGAGAAACCATGCTGGTTGGTGGCATCCACCATCGTAATATGTTATTAGCTAGCATCATCAAGCATCAGCATCAAGAGGAAGAAAATCTGAACAAAAGAACTTAATTGGAAACTACCATATTCCTGTTACAGTTTAACATTCCCCAATGATCTTCACGTCCCCTTGCCTCTTTATCCAGTCTCCGCTCATGTCGCACTCCGGAACAAGCCAAAATGCTCCGACAGGGTGAACCTCCTCCATCATAGTCTTCACGTGCGGTTTGTGAGAAACCGCACGTTCTTCACGTGCGTAAAACATGTAAATATATCCAAATATGGAGACTGACTCTTTAAAAAATATCCCCAAAAAATCACTGAACGTGCAAATGAGAAACACGACTGAGTTACCAAATGAGGCGCATTCAGGCAGAAACGATGCCGAAGTCCGAAGTTCGGACCGAAACGTCTCAGACAGTATTCTCGGTAGAACTTAGTCAGAATTGTGTTCCCACCACCACGAGTCCAACAAGCACCGTTTTTGTGTGTGACAATATGCCCAATGCCTACGTAATCCTCCTGCTTTGTCTAATTACTCTATCAGGATGTATCTTAATGGCGTACAGCACACTATTTGCAATTATAAATACGCTATCATCGTCTTATTTTCACCACCATTCAGTCCCGTTTCATCGACTGATTGTATACATGGAATGATTATTTTTGGTCGCTAAATGACCAAACCTGGTTCATGCGCCCTAACACCCAAATAACCAACCAACCAAAGAATGATTGTTTAAGTCATGCGGCGAAACGACCGGCTGGTAAAATTAATATTGTCGCTGTGTTGAGGTGATACCGACAGTCTCATCCCACTGGTTACCACAACTAGACGAATGGGAGCTCTCGGGGGCTTGTACTGCCGCCATTCAACATGGCAAAACGGGTGCACAGAACTACCCGGCCAGCGAGGTAGAAGAGACGGGCATTGACGGGTGACGAGTATTTGTGAACGGGATGGCACGCTCGTGCTGTATACACGCGACGTTTCTTGTGTTTGTGATTGTGCTGCAATTGCATCCAATTATTGTATGAAATCATCAATGTTGAATTTAAGATGAAGTACAAATGTTGATTAAGTACACAAAGAGAGTATTATTTATCACCATCAGTTGTCATTAAGAATTGTGGAATTCACAACACGACGAAAAGGTAGTCACCAACTACACCATCAGTGCCACTTCAACAGTTTGCACAAGCAATATTCCGTACAAAACGTGGGTGCTGAGGATGGATGATTTCACATGGCATACTAATCACACTTAGATATGAGAGCAATAATGAAAAAACGGCATCGAGTTCTCTAATGGGTAGCTCAATGTTTGGTGGTATTAGCATGAGGGATGTTAATTATGAGCCGGACATCACGCTTTAGCAAAACGCTTACTTATCGGCAGAGGAAAGTAAGCCGGGCGAGAGGACAATATCGTCCATTCTGCTAGATAAAACCCCCTATCTAGTAATAATAGGTCTTTGAAGAAAAAAAACTGAAGATAGAGACATTGCGCACATGTTTCGTAGGAAAATCCAAAACTAGTAATAACAAGTTTCAAAGGGCGAACAATTTTCGGCATCCCTCGCGTTTAAACCCAATTTTAAAATAGCCGAATATGCTGGAATCAGACATAGTCATGACCAGGAATATACTAATGAATTTACAAAATGTTACACGCATTTAACAGGTGCTCACATTGCTCGTACACGTTCCGACGAACCTTCCTTATCATATTCAGCGGGCTTGTCTGCCTTGCACTTGCATTACAAAGGGACGTTGCTACTTATTTGATCACTCCCTCCCCTCTGCCTAATGGACACAGAAATTACGTGACGCATGTCCATGGGCTTCATCTCCAGTACTGGAGCTCATGCGCTAGAATTCGCTGTGTGAGCCTGGTATTTATTGCAACACTCAGGCAGCGAATACAAGCCAAGATATTACGCAAATAAAATAAAGGAATATAATGAAAAATAAATATAAAGAAGGAAAAAATAAAAGGTATCTAAAAGGAAATAAAACAATAAAAGGCAAGTACGGTTTTAGCCAGATTGTTTTGAGGATATGAAACCCCAGATTGTGCCGATACGTCTAGCTGGTGTCAAGAGGCTTGCCGACACCAGCAGTATCACCTCTGAGTAGCGATAATATCCCCATATACCCCATGTACCAGTCAATCATTCAGCAGCAGTACTTTTTTTTACTCGATTCAACGTGTACATTCGGTTGATGCAACTAGCCAAGGAGCTAATCAGCAATAAAGTTATATATATAAAGCTATAGTCATAAATTGTAGCCGCGAAGTTCACGGCTGGTTGGATTTGTGTGCATACGAACACACGAATCGCCCAGCCGATGAACACAAATGAATAATACTGCACTGTATTTGTCCAAAGAAAAGAAAACCAGATTAGATTTTAAATTAACGCTGGCGATTTGAAGTGGTTTGCGGACGATTCGGAGTGGTTTCACTCCATATCGTCCAAGGTCTAACATGCCGGTAGGCCATCGAAAAAATTGCTAATATTAACAAACTCGGTGCATAGGTGCACACAAGAACGTTGCATCGAACGTTGGCGTGGGGGGGGGGTCAAGTCTGGTCAGGTTTGGCATTCTGAGGTGACTTTCAGACCTGGTCACAAAAGGTCATTAAAAAAGGTAGATCAACCGGTTTTGCGGGTTCCATATTCAAACTTAGCGTGCAAAGCAGGGTGAAGGCATAATAGCACAACATCCTCTGTGTCCCATGAAATGCTTAACACAATTCTTCATTTAAATGCTCTAAGCTAACTTTTGTACAGCTATCTTAATGCTGCACAGAAATTCGTTGGTGATTGTAATCGACGTAAAATTTCACGGCGAGTCCGCTCGCGAAAGCAGTTTTGAAATCGGACAATTAGGGCGCCCCCTAGGAGCAAAAACTGAATTGGCGCAACACTGAGAAAACGTTGGTGTCGCATAACACGCTAACTATGGGAAATTTTAACGGCAATGGCACTACAGAAAGGTGCTACTATCAATTAGAGATGGCTTCGTGAAGGGAAATCCCAAATCGGCAGGTTACTATTCGAAGTATTCGCGTTTTCGAATTTCCCGACATGCAAGAAGTCCCCAAAAGTGGGCAACGTCAAGTTTGCAATGTTCTGGAGGGCAAACTAAGAGATATAATTAAATGCGGATTTTTGCGATGCCTAGTACTGTTATTTGGCTATCAGTCTTCAAAAGTATAGTGATGGCAAGTGGTCATCACTTGTAAATTTGTCACCCATCACTTGAAAATTTGCACTTTTCGCAAATTTCAAAATTTGCAGCCTCATAGCTCGCTGAGTTTTATGTATTTAGGTTGTGGATTCAGAACTAAGTCGATGCCTTGGGGTCTTCCGAAAATAAATATGAAGAAAAATTACAAAATTTGTATTCGAAATTCTGAAAACAAGTTTAAAAACACGAAACATTTTCCTTCACGGCGCCGTATCGGGCAGATCAAATTCATTGTTTTGAGAAAATTTGGCCAAAAAACTCGAACCTTACGATTTTGAATTGTGGCGGTAGAAATTTGGAAAAACAAGAGTTTGCCTCTAGATCATCCATTTATTGTCCGACGAATAAACGGGTGCCATTTTCGTCATCAGCACATCAAACGAGACCACGAAAAATAGGACGTTTACAACCTACTTAGGAAAAATGCTAATATTGAATAATTTTTGGCAACCACCCACAACATATGCACATGTCTCTCATGTACATGTCATGAATTTTCGCGAGCAGAGTTGCCAACCGATTTGCAATATTAAAACAGTGATCAATTAAGCATTCAATGGGCCATCTTTTGTCCCCCCCCCCCGGCGAATTACCATGATACTTAATTGCATAGGCAGGTGCAAGGTCATATTTTTACAATTTAATCAGTCTTAACTCGGCGAAAACTTTCCATTTTCTCTCTCGCTTCCCTAAAGAGAATTATCAGGCCTGTCTGATATAAATATGCAAGAAAATATTGGCCGTTAATTGTGCCGACCAGAATCGATCGAATTTTTTTCATGTTAAGCCTATGGCAGACATCGGTGAAAAGACTCGTATCTAAAAAGATCTAAAAATGTCTCGCTTGATGTAAAATGATCCATTTTTCACTGCGAACCGAGTGGTGTTCAAAATATTATAATAAACCCATAATTACAGAAGTTATGAGCATAAAACCTATATTGAATGCTGAAACACGGCAAAATCACGACAAACGCTATGACATGATGATCCCTCGCGGCTAAACCACGATGGCTAGCACGTTGCCAGCACGGCACGAAAATGGAGATCGGTTCATAATTTTTTCAAGTGATAAACATTTCAAAAGTTATAGTATGTTTTTGAACTCTGCAGAAACACAAATAACTCTTTAACCATTAGAGCTATGGAAAACCTGATGAACAGAACCAAGGCTATTTTCTGATTTGGCGCATCAATTTACGTCTAGGAAAAGGAAAATTTTGGTATATCTGAATTGGTACGGACCAAGAGAATGTAACAAAAACACTTAGACAATTGTCAAATGCCTCTGCTATATCAGAAATTTTGAGTGTACTCTAAGTATTACAGCAACTAAGTGGTCATAAGAGCAATCCAGAAAGTATGCATCGAGAGTCAAAATTCAATTACAAGCATATGCATAGTACATGTGCTAAATTGAGGAAAATTTTCCCAACACTTTTGCATTAAAAAACACTTGTCTGGTGTTTTATAATTGTTTTTATACAGAGCTTTTTTAATGAAGATACATTAGCAAAAGATGCCACCATGCATTGTGCATCGAGCCACAGGCCATAATTGGGATTGCCATGTATAGAAGAATGCACAAGTTTTCTTCAATAAAGTAATGTCTAAAAAAGATATTCCACAAAGTATATAAGTGATGCTGGACAAAATACTAATTCTTTTAGGAAAATTCTGAGATAGCAGTTCAAAGTGCAATTTGTGTGCACCACTTTTCTTTCAGAGAAAGACCAAGAAAAAGACCAAGAAATTTTGGAAAAGCTTAAATATTTTACAAAACGTGCACTTCCAGACACTTAATGACATATTCAATACTAAGATAGCATCAGCATAATATGTGACCATCAAATGTGCATCCGAAAATCTCAATCCAAAATGCGAATAACTCACCCAGTATGTGAGCTATAGGGCAGGTGAAACTGTGTTGGAATGCAGATGTGAGCTATATTTCTGACCTTTTTCAATTTTCAATTTTCAAAAGTGCCCTGCCTTCCACCAGTATTTTTGCATGATTTTTATCTGAATATTTACTGTGTGAAAAAAGCCATTCCGAGGCTGACACTCCAAATTTCCTGCTTTGGTCCTTAGTTTTTGTGCTTTAACAGGCATCGAACTCATTCAGAATGTCAGAAAATAATGTAAAATCATCCTATTTCACGTGCTGAGCAAAAATGCAAATTTTAACAGCTCAGAAGTTTTCCTAAAATTTGCGGGCAAAAATTGACAATTCCTAATGCACCCACGATCCAGGATTTCATATTGGCCAAAAAATTGTGGTCAACAAATTTTAGAAAACCAATGTGAATACCCCCATTTGGGGAATATTTCACAAAGTCACTCTGAATCCCCACTTAGGTTAACCTAACTTTCTATTTCCTTTTTCAAAGAGGCTGTAGACATAAAGACATAAAAGATAAATGCAACTATGAGCTACAAGGGCCCTTCTTGGTTGCACTCTGGACACTGAACCAGTTGCCCACCAAATTCGTCGATCAGCCCTCCATGGAATACTGAAAAGCAAGCCCTCTATTCTCATAATGATTGTCTATGCTGACAATGGTTTCTGACAGCTGGTTCCAGTGTTCTACAACCCTGTTGGTGAAGAAAGACTGTCTTAACCTTCTCCTGCTGTGATAAACTTTAATTCTGAATTGATGACCTCTCATTGTATCATTTCTGTTAAATTCAAACATTTCCCTGAGATATCCCTGTCCCTGACCATGAACAAATTTAAAGACCTCGATGAGATCTCCTCTCAGCCTTCTATATCTAAGTGAAAACATATTCAATTTCTTCAATATTTCCTCATATGCCAGGTTGCTTGTACCATTAACCATTTTTGTTGCACTCTTTTGTACTCTCTCTAAGAGCCAACAATCTTTTTCTAACTAGGGTACCAAGCTTGGACACAGTATTCCAAATGTGGCCTGACATATGCACAGTAAAGCTTCATGATGACTTCCTCACTTTTGTACAATACATTCCTATTTATTGCCCCAAGCATTCTTAGTGCCTTCTCCCTGACTTCTTTGGTCTGCTCTGATGACCCCAAGTTTGTGTTCAAAATAACACCTAAGTCCTTCTGCTGAGTCACAGATAGTACTTGGCCACCCATCAAGTATGGAGCCTTTATATATTGATTACCTACATGCATGATTTTGCACTTATCAAACTTAAATTTCAGTTGTCATGTTTCAGACCACCTCACAAGTTCGTCTAAGCCTTTCTGCAACAAGACTTGCTCATTGTGTCCTGTTATTTCCCTAAAGATAATCAAATAATCTGCAAATTTCAAAACCTTACTGTTCAGGTCACTTTCAATGTTATTTACAAATATAATGAACAATAGTGGCCCCAGTACCGACCCCTGGGGGACTCCAGTAAGAACATTTTGCCATGATGACTTTGTACCATTTAGCATCACTCTCTGCTGTCTATCTGAAAGCCACAACTCTATCCATTTTAGGATTCTACCTGCAATACCATGGACCTGAAGCTGCATAATTATCCATTTATGGGGTACCTTGTCAAAGGCCTTACTAAAGTCAAGATATGCTACATGAACCTGATTTCCCTGATCAAATTGTTATGTAGCAAAATTCAAAAAGTCCAAGAGATTTGTGAGACACGATCGCCCTTTTCTAAACCCATGTTGAGCATCTTGAATCAATCTGTTTCCTTCCAGAAAACTAATTATTATATCCTTGATAATTGATTTGAGTACCTTACAGACTAGAGATGTGAGGCTTACTGGCCTATGGTTTTCAACTTTCCCTCTTTCTTCTTTCTTGAAAATAGGAACTACATTTGCCCTTTTCCAATCTGTTGGAATTTAATTTTGTGAAACTGATCTCCAAATATTATACTAAGTGGAATTGCCAGTTCCCTTTCAGCTTCCTGCAATACCCTAGCATACATTTCATCAGGTCCTGCTGCCTTGTTTGGCATTATTTTCCTGATATGATTGAAAACAACATCACTATCTCATCACCAGACATGCGCTGATGGTCTGGAACATTTAACTACATCAATTGGTGTGAAAATAAATAATTGGTGCAAACAAGCAAAATCTGCTGTTATTATGTCACAGCCCAAGCAAGTGCCAACATACTGTAATGTAACAGAGATGAGAAAAAATATATCCACAATTATATCTGGCCTAGGACCACAATTATGCTTTTGAATCTCCAACATGTGTTGCAACAATTCAGACCCTGCATTTTCTGTTCATAATTTAACAATCTACAATCTGCTTTGCACATACATGATTCACAATCTCCTTGATCAACTATTCACAGCTTGAAGTTCAGAGATAAACATAACTATTAACAACAATGTCACATTATGCAACGAAAACAAATTATCAGCATGCAATGCAAATACATTTAATTTCATGAATATCTGGCAATATCAACACAATCAGATGAAGTACAATAGAACAACTAAAAGAAATTAAAGAAATCTAAAATTTGAAGGTTATTTGTTATATTAAATGAAATAAACTATTTAAATAATTAATTAAATAATAATTTGATAATATTAATACTAATCATGATAATAAGAATAATAATCATGATAATAATAATAATAATAATAATAATAATCATCATCATCATCATCATCATAGCATAATAATAATAATAATAATAATGATACTAATATTGATAATTAATGATGAAAGAATACTTTAAATAACTTAACCTGAATTAATTGTCTAGATTAAACTTAGATAATCCACACAAATTACTCACTTTGCAATTTGGTTCACTAATTCAAGTTGGAGTTTACAGGTCAAGATGCTTGAAACAGTTTGCATAAAATGCAGGTTTATTACTACTAAAAATCACATACACCAGTTACTACACATCATAAATGACAACAACCATATATTGCAGCATGACATGGGAAGGGGAAAATACAATTGCTATACATTGTTCATTATTCACAAAGTGCAATTATTACAATTACAAGGAAATTCAGCAGGATAACACATACCATCATAAAATTTAGTTTTACTGAGTGTTGCATGGCTAGAGAAAATTACTCACATATTATCACTGCAAATGCATATATTACAATGCCAATGCATAAAATTGCTGCAAGTGGCAATCCAAGAAACAAATTGGTGTCATTGTTTTCAAAATCATCATGCACTTGAATATTTTCATCTTCAGATCCATCCATCACATCTGAAAGAATGTCACATATTAAAGTCAGGCACCTAAACTAAAGCATACCAACCTGGTCTTTCAGTGCTTCTGAGACATTGCATTCGTGAAATATCTACTGATAAATTTATGCTTTCAGGTAATTTTTTAAGAAGTGGAATTTTTCCAATACAACATTTATGACTGAGGTTAAGATGATGTAACCACTAATTTCCATTGCAAATGCTTACTTTTCAGTTGGAAAGCAAGATTAGAACAACAATTGGGCTTCAAGTTAGGTGATTATATGTTAGTTAGGTAAGATAGGTATGCTATGTGTGTAGTTTTTTTTCCATTAACAAAAATTGTAATTTTTTACTTTTATTTTTTAATTAGGTAAGTAACTTAGGTACTTGTATAAAAAAGTAACAAAACCGAACCAAATGTAGTACCCTAAAGCACAATAATACACATTCCTGCCACCCCAGAGAATAAAAATGTATCTTCATAAAGCCATAAAGTGTTAAGAAGAAGAAGAAGAAGACTTAATAGTGTTAAGTGTTAAGACTTAATAAGAGCTTAATAAGGCCCATCTGGGTTAAGCCTATCCAGAAAAGGTACTAGAAATGTACATATGCTCACCCCAATCAATCCCTTATCTCAAGTTCCTAGGGAGCTATATATCCCAGCCTATCTAGCACCATTCACTTGTTATTGCATAACACACTCAACAATTACAAACTCCTCCAATCATACCCACTGTGCTACCATAGCCAATCTCATCAGTATCACATCCCAAAGGAAGGTGCTTAATCCACTTCTAGGTACACTCTATATAAAGTTATAAAGTATTTAGACTTAATAAGAGACCCAAGGGCCAATCCAGTTAAGTATGTAAATGGAAGATACCATAAGCCTGGTAAAAAGACCCACCCCAACCAACCCACATCCTGAAGAAGCCAGTCCACCAATATCCCACCCACCTATCAATGCCTATCTACCCTAGCTATCCAGCCCTATTCCCCTGATCCCTCTTAACACATGTGGATTGAATGCCTTATTAATAATTTTCAAACTGTATCCATGCCTTACAGGGGTCTGTGCCATGCACACTTACTTAACATAAATATCACCCCTTCCATCACAAATTAGAACTAAAAAACAAGATTTTCATGTCTAAAAAATTTGTCCACCTTACTTTTAAATACATTCAATGAGGAACTCTCTACATCAGCAGGCAGCCCATTCCACTGCACATCTTCATGTCCATATGATTTTTGTCTCTATACTTGTTGTCATTGGGGTTTAGGGGCGCATCAACTGCCTAGGTTATACAGCACCCTTGTCTCTATACTCCTAATCAGTTCAAATCAATACAGGTGATAATCACAGCATGTTTTACTTGAATTGCACCTTTGTGCACTTCAATCTCTTGTAGGTTGCAATCAATGCACAAGGTGACTTACACTTTTCCTCCTTCGGATGGCAGATTCACCAAGTATGGCCAACAGCATAATTAAGTTGTTCTTGATGTGCATTAGATTTGCAACAGCCAATTATTAGCTGTCCAGTACTTCATAATTTTGATATAATTGTTATAATTACATTATTTTATAGATAGGTATTACATCACATAGTTGTCAATAAAATCAGCACACCATAATTGTATCCACAAACCAGATACCTGCTTCAATATAATCCAAATGTTATTTACCTGGTATGGTTCTTGTTCCTTATACTTAAAGTCACATGTGAAATGAGAAATTGAAGAATGAGGAGCCTGGTATAAAATATGCACCCAGTGTCAAGAATAGTGTTGATGATCCTTCAACATGATTGGAAAAATAAGCTGTTCCTGGACTTTGGGCATCCATAACAGTATCCTCCCCAGATTAATCATAATCACATTTTTCTCATTTGGAGGTTGAATGATACCATTTGAAAATGAATTGCTCTGTGATAAATTGCTAAGATCCACTTGAAAGTGCAAGCTGAGATTCTGATGTGACAGGTTTGAAGAGAAATATCCTCTCCATATTCAATTACCAAAGTTTTCTTCTCCACACCCAAGCTTACAAAGTACAAACCCAACCCTGACCTTAAACCAAATAATATATGCAAATAATTAATGGTGGCAGGTCGAACAAGAAGAGTGGCCTGAAGAGTGGCCTTGTGCTCACCTGGAGTTGGCAAGAACAGGTAAGCCATCATGCTGGATGCATGCATGTAGGTGTAGGCATGGTACAAAGATATGAGGAATATAACAACCATGACAGTTGTTTGACACAATGTTGTTTGACATGACAAGCACAGTCGTTTCCAACCAGGGAACAAATCATGAATGTCAATAAAATATGAGGTATTGTCCATGGACCTCAGTTTCTTAATCCCTAGCTTAAAAACCAGCTCAGGAACATTGGAACTTGAACTAGGGAGGTACTGCACTGCTCCCAGGTGCAGATCAGCTTTACAGTTCATCAGACAAGCAAAAACAGCCAAAATTTGGCCTAATGCAGATACCTATCTCAGCCATTCCACTACACATGTCACTAATATAATTACAATTGGACAACAATAAACAATTTTTATGGCCTTCAAATTGATCAAATAATATTGATTGAAGGTTTGAAATAATTGTGTGCTTGTTAGTATTTTACCTACCAATCTTCATTGGTGGAGAATTGCATAACTTGCCATAGTTAGTGGAGATTCAGGTGGTACCAGACACCTAACTCTAAGCCCCTATGACTTGCACCTTGGTGGACCAAAATTAACAGAGAAATACTCTGATGATTGCCTACAGTTTTCCTTTCATATTCTACCTCATGAATAGTGTATTGGGGTTCGGCAGGCTCCACCACATCTTCTGAAGTTTGAAATCTGATAACACATGACAACCTTTGCCAATACCTGACATACTGTCTGATACAATACCAATTAATTTGACATCACAAAATAAATGCATGGCATTCACCCAGAGATGTGGGAACTGTGAGGCTCTAATAGTATTGGGCACAGTCTGATTATAAAATATTGCATGAGCAGCATGTGATTATGAAGTCACCCATGTCCGACATGTCATTAACAGCTTGGATGAACCTCAAATTTATATATTTAGGCATTACTTAGTTAGTTATTTGGGCTTAAGGGCACGCCAACTATGAGGTCATTTAGCACCCATAATATTTAGGCATTACATTTTAACACATTGCAATATTCACAGATGGAACTAGCAACCAAAAATCCAGGCATCAGCAAATTGGGGTATTATTGTGCTTTAAGGTGTTCACATGGCAAGTTTTACACACATCTTGCATCCAAAAGGAAACAA
Source organism: Ashinkailepas kermadecensis (assembly GCA_034440615.1). Classification (NCBI taxonomy): domain Eukaryota; kingdom Metazoa; phylum Arthropoda; class Thecostraca; family Neolepadidae; genus Ashinkailepas; species Ashinkailepas kermadecensis. The sequence goes on along the minus strand of JAOTOM010001619.1, from coordinate 39,422 downwards.
ATGGGCTACTGTTGGTTAGGTCAGGCTAGCTTAGCTTTCTTAGGTTGGAAGAATTTAAAAAAAAAACTTTTTCAGTTTTACTGACTTTGTTTTTCTTGAAAGGTAGGTTATACTAGTCTAGGGTAGGGTGGGTTAGCCTTTTTAAAGTTGGACAATTTTAAGAAAATGAGCTGTCTGAACTTTGCAACAAAAAATTGGATTTTTTATCCAGGGAGGTTGAGGTTAGGCTAGGTTAGGTTAGGCCTCATTTTTATGTAATTGTTTTATAGCTGGCTGTAACCATCGCACAATGGGTCTGTACTACCGACTGTAATGACAGCACTCACTGTCTGTACCAGCGTACGTAGCGAACATATGTATGAACGGTCTCTACCTACTGTTTGGCAGTGGAACGTGCATACTTTCTGTACATACGGGCCATGCCAGCTGGGGTGGAGTGGAGGCCGATTGTGACCTCATTTGACCCTGAAGACATTGACCTGGGGTCATGAAATGTATACTGCAGCGAGTTCACTACAGCCGTAATTCCTCCAAATTGTGTGCTTCTAGTTTCAGATCTTAGGTGGCACCCCCCCCAGTGAACGTTATGTGAGAGGCATGTTGACTGGGGATCTTCTGCACTTCCTACTGTAGCTTGCTTGCACTCAAAATATAACAGAATGTGGTGCGTACAGAACTGGGCTGTTGAAATAAACAACTTGAACTGGATATGGATGCAATGTTTCATGGGGTCACCCACATGGGTTGACACACCCTAAAACCCCAATAATCATCATCATTCATGGGGTCACAAACCCTCGCTGTGAGGTAGGTGTATGACCACTTTGGTTTGAAGATACCAAAAGTTGAATGCCTGCAGAAAGTGAGAGGTCTTACCACAGGGCAGTGTGAAGCTATCATGGAACCATCTCAGTGGCTCCAGTTCATCAGAATCCCTTTCAATTGTTTCTGGGACATGGGCAGATACAGGGGGCACTGGGAGCATGTGTTCCCAGTGTCCCTCAGGTTTTTGGCCAGAGTTGCTCATTGAAAGAAGTCTGACCTTCAGTGCACCTGAATGCCCCTCAAATTGTTCAGCCAGAAACACCCTTCCACAGACAAAGTTCCACGATGACAATTCCAGATGGTCCAATTGGACATCCATTGCATGAGCAGGCATAAATTGAGTATTTCCCTTCCCTACTTTCATGGACAAATATTACATCAAGCAACTCATATGATAGTGTAAAGTAATCTAAAGTGCAACATTAACCAATGGCCCTGACATGTAACGACCGTGCGATCAGGTTAGAAGTGTATCAGCGCAGAGATTCGAACCCGCCACCATCGGTAATCTTTACCTTTCGGCCGACACATACTGCCAAGGTTAGTGATTTGTAGAGGTGTATAGTGGGGAACAGTGACGTCACAGATGTCAGGCAAGTGACGTCTCAGGAGTCGGGTGTCGGTAAAGATTACCACCTAACCTAGACTAAGATAATGTAGCATAATATACAAAATGTATGATAGCATAATGTAATCTAATCTAACCTAACCTAACCTAACCTAACCGGAAAACCAGAATCCTCCAAAGCAAATTTTTCGGCCATGACGTCATGAAATATATGCGACATTGTATGCGACACCTCTTTCCAAATCACTAACCTTGGCAGTATGTGTCGGCCGAAAGGTAAAGATTACCCCACCATCCATACGGAAAGTGGACGCCCTAGCCAACTGCGCCAATCGTCGACATCGCACAGGTGGAATACGTGATGTAGAACATGCCAACAGAGGTGTTTATTTCCTCGACAATCTCCGATGAAGTTTCGCATGTTCTTTATACACCATCATGTTTTATACTTCTTTGTATGCTGTTACCTAACTCAAGGACCATCTTGTTTTGTTATTATACTCAAAACTGAAAAGTAAGCACCTACACAGAAAACGAGTGTTCATGTCATCTTAGTAACATTGATAAACATTGCATTCAAAAGATGAATTCAAAGAATTCATAAAACACCTGAAAGCACAAACATTTACTTGCATTATGGAGGCAAATGTCTGTAAAAACTTGCCTTGTTGCCACCTTAAAGCACAATAATACCTTTGTTTACCCTAAAAATGACAAATATCGCATAAAACATGCATAGATAAATTGCCTTCCAGGAACACTTAACGCGCTTTTTTTGCGAGAGTTAAACATGCAGCAAGCAAACAAGATCTACAAATATTGAGATTCATGGGGGTGCAAAAGGTCTAAACCAAAGTATTTCAGCAGCGCGACGTCACAGCGGCATGAAGTTTTCCCTTCACAAGTTCATCGTAATTGAATGCGGTCACCCTCCAAAGAAGCCAAGCACTATAATGAAACGTTTTTTAGAACATAAAAACCTTTGCTTGTTTGAAAGATTCCGCTCTGTGATATAGAGAAAGCAGCCTATTTGGTTTTAATACAACGAATAATGGCTCTTCGATGCTCCTGGGTTTTAGACATTGCGTGTAAAGAAAATATACGACCTTCAATATACCAGGAGGTGCTGAGTTGACATCAAAAGTAACGATAAAGATTATACTTTATTACTCAACGTTTCGGCCAGGGGCCATCGTCAGGAGTAATGAAAAAGTTCAAGCTTAAAAATTGAAAAAAGCACGCGGGACAAAAAAGCGTGCAAAAAGACACGTGGAATGCAGAAAAGCCTCCTCAGTGGTGCAGACACTCACAGAAACTCCAAACCAGAAGCAAACTATGTCAAGAAGGAATCCTCTGAGGAAGCCGCGTCGTTCTGAGAGAAAAAGGCGCCTTTTCAGTGTGCTGGAGTGCGGCCTACTCTAATTTGTTTGCCCTAGGCGTCTCCTGTAAGGAAAAGGCGCCCTTTCAGCGCGATCGATTGCATCCCGCCCCCCGCTCCCCCAGAAATCTCAGCCAGAGGTGCCCCTTTAGTGTGTTCGAGTGCACCCCCCCCCCCCCACAGGAACAAATTTTTCAGCCAGGGGCGCCCCTCCAAAGCCAAAGTGCCCCATGACAATTCCTGGATCCGTCCCCGATAGGCGTAATGCTAAATGCAGTTGGGGAGCATGGTTTCTCTGGGGGGAAGGGAAGCGCTCTAGACTCCTTAGGAAGGAGACAAGCTTCCCCAGTACTCCTATTTGGCTGAAGACCTGCAGGGGAAAAGCGCCCCTTTGAGGCGAAAAAATCCTTAGGTATGCTCAGGTATTTGGGTATGCTCAAGTGTTCAAGTGTCCCTTAGGCTCCGGCTCCTCCCCGCTCAACGGATTTTTCTTATGGAGGGACGCCGAATGTGCCCCCGTTCCCCGAGGGAATGTGCCGCCATAAACATTCCTGGATCCGCGAATGATATGTTTGTAGTGGAGATGGGCTGGTCGCTGCAAGCCACGGTGGAGGCAGCTATCGGTGCGGCGGCCTTGGTAACCGCAGCAGCCGCCTGAAAGCGCGGGTCAGCGGTGGTGGTGGCTGTGCCGTCAGTGCCCAGTGTGCCCAGCGCGGCGCATCAGCATTTAAATGCTCAGAAGTCTGAGACGGGATTTGGCTTCCCTTAGCGTGAGCTATGGCTACATCCTGCACCGCCTCGCACCAGCCCCGAAGAACTCTTCAAGGCGGTCCTGTGACAGATGACGTACGTGTTAAGAGTAATGTGCCATCTCCATACTTCCACTGCATGTCTTGGAAAAGGCCTCGCACCGACGGCTCCGTCACTAAGAGGCCTTCCTGAAAGGGGCACAAGTGGCGCGAGTCCCCCACACGCAGCCCCTGCATCTCGTCCACCAGTGCTGTCAGAGTCGCCTCTTGCGCTGCCTGCCCCTCAGTGTCCTCAAGATCCTTTCACACCAACCGTGTGGCTGAAGAACAAAGTTGTTCGGGAATAGTAGATGATGTTAAGACAATATAGACTATACACATGTATAAGTATGTTTATACACACACACACACACACAGTGGTGGACACGGTTCCGCTAATCCGCTACCCGCTAATTAGCGAAGCTAACTTTTTCGCTAGCGGATTAGCGTTTTTTTGTAAATTTGGAAACCGTTAGCGGACCAATTACCTTCCGCTAAATTTAGTTCCGCTAACTTTAAGTCCGCTAACAAAATTCATATATGATTCATCATCAACTTTCAATAATATATCAAATATACGCATATAAATATATATATATATATATATATATATATATATATATATATATATATATATATATATATATATATATATATATATGCATATAAGATATATATAATAATAATAATAATCATAAGAATAATAATAATAATAATAAAAGGACTGTGTGTGTGTGTGTATCTCATTTTATTCATGTTTCTTCCTGTCTGTTGTGGGCGTGTCTCTAACAGTCAGTCCGGCACGCCATTGGCTGACCATGTGTAAACATCACAAGACGTGTTGATTGCACTGATTGGTCGACGCAGCGGCAGCAGCAGCTGACTGAGCTGAGTAGCATTGTGCAATTCTGCAGTTCTGAGTTCAGTTCACTTACGACGTTGTCACGTTACAGACAGTCTTACAGTGTCAGCGACAGCAGCGTACGTTATCGCTTATCGTTATGAAAAGTGAAGAAGTTTTTGTTCCGCCTGAGGATTTTGGGCCTGTTGGGGAGCCTACAGCGGCTGTGGGTGAGGTGGAGGCCGCTCTGGCTGAGGGCCAGGAGTCTCAGAACCCTTGGCCCCACCTGGAGGACTACTTTGTCCTTAAGTCAATGGATAAGAGGAATGCCAACCTGTTGTACTTCCGGTGCGTCATGTGCCAGCCTAAGGAGACCACCATCAAGGGACAGGCGGCGAGCCTCTACAATTTGAAGTCGCATGTCAAGAGGAAACATCTAGCACATGCCATCCGGTTTGAGGAGATGATCAAGGCCGGCTCTTCCCGTGGGAAACACAGGCGATCTTCTGGTAGCAGTCGCAGAAGCAGCAGCCAGTCGTCGCAGCCACCTGCAAAAAAAACACGCCGCCAGCCCACCATTGGCGAGGCGTTTAGCCACGACGAAGAAGACGAGGAAGAAGATGAGGATGACGAGGAAGATGATTTCTTCAGCAGCATTACTCAGTCCTGGGAGAGCAGGAGCCACATGTCACGGAGGTCCAAGGCACATAATTTGGTGAAGACCTGACTGGAGGCCGGCTCGAAAGAGGTCCTGACTGAAGTCGCCTTCTTGGGTGAGCAGGTCTTGATCGACCTGTTCAACAAGTATAACACCGCCATCCCATCCAGTGCTGCATTTGAGCGCCTATTATCTATAGGCAAAGATATATTGAGGGCCAAGGGAGCCAGCCTGTCAGATGGCAACTTTGAGAGGCTGATGTTTATGAAGGGCAACCAGCATCACGTCAAGGCGATGGAGAAGGCCCAACCAGAGTGAATATAATTTTGTGATTATTAAAGTATTAAAGCTTAATACTTTTTTACAGTAAATATAGTCAGTGTATGTTGAAAGAATGTGATTGTAAACTAATGTACAACTTCACTTCAATAAATCATTTGTTAATTTAATTATTTGTGTTTTTAATGTTTTTAGAGCCAATGAACGAAACCGAAGCTAAATTCATATAATACAAGTTTGCGGTTAGCGGTTAGCGTTAGCTTCCGCTAATTTTTTTTTAGCGGTTTAGCGGTTTAGCGTTAGCGAAGTTAACTTTTTAGTTAGCGGATTAGCGGTTGGCGAAGCTAACTTCGGTTAGCTGTGTCCACCACTGCACGCACGCACGCACGCACACACACACACACACACACACACACACACACACACACAACACACACACACACACACACATATATATATATATATATATATATATATATATATATATATATATATATATATATATATATATATATATATATATATATATATATATATACATCTATATATGTACATATATATATATATATATATATATATATATATATATATATATATATATATATATATATATATACATAAATGTATATATATGTATGTATATATACATATATATATATATATATATATATATATATATATATCCCGAAGCTCAAAACCCTTACAAAACTCTTGCACCTTGGACAGCCTGCCCCAGATAGACAAGATTGCATTGAATGTGCTGTCTGGATGATTGGGAACTGGAGCATCACAGTGAAAGACAGTGTGGAAAATGCTACTGGATGCTATTCTTACAAGATAATGGCTGAAAGCTCAATACCAAATTCCAGTGATATTTGAGTGGCATAGGCTACACCAGCCTCATAAAGTTCGCACCCATACCATGTGCAATATACCAGGCTAATTCTCATTGCAATTATTTACATATTTGAAGACAATTTTAGACTGAACGATAGCATTGCAAAAGCATTTTCTTGAAATAATTATGTTCCTGATTTTCCATTTAAGTTTGCTCCTTAACGCAGAGGTAAATATGCCAAAACTATCGGAAATATGAATGCTTTGACTGGACATACAATTGAATATAACATAATAGCCACCACTGACTATCTTCCACTTTGTCAAAAGCAATCTGCACCACTTATGAGGGGCAAATACGGCGGTTATACTCGATTATATTTTTTCAAGTAGGGAGAGAGGGAATTAGCAATTTCAAAAAAGTAATTGTTGTATTACTGTTATTGCTGGTTATTGTTGGATGATATTGTCTTGCATCACTGAAACGCTTGAATGAAAATATCACTGGCTATACCCATCTGCGCTAGCATGCAAAGTACAAACACACGGTGCTCCTGAGTTTTGTTTGAACAAAACATATATGCGCAAAACTATACGGGTAAACTAAACTTTACTAAACTAAACCAAACAAACTAAAACTAACAAAACATTAACTTCGTATGTCTTGTACGCAGCGAAATTGAAACATGCTTGATGCTACCAATTTATGCCATATCGGAGGAATAAGCTGTGACGCCATCAAGGCTTGCAAGCGAACTTATGTGTACCTTCAAAATAAAGGTATTTTGTTGCAACAGGTTCGCAACAGCAGATTGCGATTGAAGCCGAATCCGCCGTCGTGAAACCAATTGACTTAACATGGGTCAGAAAATGTACTTTTGTAAATAGCCAAGTATATAAATACTAATAAATAATTTCAAAATGATTTTGCTGGTCCCGGTTGAAAATTGATTGCTATATCGTCGGATTATTTCCTCTTTTTTAACTTATTCACTTTTTCTCAGGAACACTTCAACCTCCTTTTTATGAAATTACCATACAAAATGGTGTTTTGCTGCGATATGCCGACGCATATGTCCCTGACGCTGGCGTCACTCAGCGGCGTTTTGCTCCCAGGTCACGTGTGTTCGGGAACAAGATAGTGCGAGACGACTCGATAGGCCTTGGTGCGAGACCTGGTATGATGATCCGCATAGATTAGAAGCGGTCACTAAATCGAATTCTCTTATCAGTTTGTATGACGATATATATTTGTTTTGCTATCGACGCTGTCGAAATAAGTAGAATTAGACTTACACATGCATTAAACATGATGGGTGCACTGTATAGGCCCCTTTAAGCAGGCATGGATGGAGCTGAAAATTATTGGTAAGGCACTCAAGCCACATGTGATACACGTGACCGCGTGAATAGGGCTGGACAGGTAAGGTAGACGCGTCGTGTGGGATGTGGTGGACGGATTCTTTGGAATTAGGGATGTGGTGTTGGCTGGGGTGATGAGTGTCTTTTTCCAAGTTTATAGTATCTTCCTTTTGCAGACTTAACCTGGATGGGCCCTTGTGCCTGCACACTTTATGACTATGAGTAAACTTGCGAGCATCAGGGAATAACAATGCGCATTCTGATTTACGACGAGACTGAACTAGACTCTATCTAGAAGGCGCGGGATAGGCCTCGCGCAAATAACGCCGTATGCGCGCCGCATAGGTGGGCATAAGGCGATATATACCGGTAGACATTGGACAAGGCTTAGACATTGGACAGGATATATACCGGTAGGCATTGGTGTAAGTCCCTTAACATGGGGTGATTACGGCGAAATATTGAGCTCTTGGCTAAATATCGAAAAGTCGTACGGTCACCGAGTCTGACATTTGTGTTGTGTCCCCTTCCCGTCAATGTGATCGGGTAATTCCAGTTTTGCCTTCCTTTTTCATTTGAAGGCGTGGTAAGAATATAAAGCATGCATTGAACCGGTGTTGTGCGTCCTTTCTCTCGCTTGTGGACGCCAAGGGTGGCAATGTTTTGCTCCTTTTTTCAGAGATTCCGCTTACCAACTTGAACGTGGTGCAGATTTAAATATGGGTCCCGTGGGTACCTCATTGCCCTGCAACAAATTACATGAATGAAAACGAATTATCCAACCGGTGCGGCAAAATTACAGATAACACTGCCTTGGGCGACATCTTGAAGGACATATAATATTTTCTGGTATATTTTTATTTCTTTGTTCTTTCATTTTCTATTCTCGAACGTGGACAGTGTGGACTAGACAGAGACAGTTTGGACCAACCTACCACAACCACATTCGGCCCGGTTGGATTCTGAATCCATTTTGCGCGCTGATTTCAGAACTGTTTTTGTTTTTGCTCTAGGGTCATTAAAAGTCAAAATGCTTAACTTTTGTCATTCGGCAAAGTATTAACTTGTAATCTATCGAGTAGCAAGAAGGCACATATATTGTGTAATACATAAAAACAACATTGGTAAATCATTATCCATGTAACTCAGCAGTTGAACTCCTCCTTCTTGCCCCTGTACTTGTTCCTGTTCCTGGCCTCCTGCCTGTTCCACGTGACCATGTCCTGCTGCCAGGCCCCGCTGGCCATGGTGGCCGCCTCCGTGGTCATCTTCACACCCCTCTCCACTGCAGTGGTGGTGCAGGGCAGTCCTGGCTCTGAGTAAGGCTCCTCCAGGAACTGTTCCAGTTCCTGGTCTGTGTGTTGGAACAGGATGGGAGGAGAGGAGGTCGCCTTCTGCAGGTCCACCAGCTCGGACAACTTGATGGCCGCCAGGTTGATCTCGGGGTTCCTCACTTTCCTAACAGTCTTCCTCTTGCTCCTCTGCTCCTTCTTCCTCAGCTTCTTGACGATGGCCAAGGCCTGCTCCCTCTCCTCCCTCTCCCTGGAGGCCAGCAGGGAGGCCAGCACTACCTCATGTTGGGCGAAGTAGGCGTTGAACTGGAGGTAGGGCTTCAGCATGTCCACCTCCTCCTTGGTGCAGTAGGTGACGACCCTGGTGACGATGGTGAGCAGGTGGCGGGGACCCTCCAGCAGCAGGTTCCTCTGCCTGATCTCCAGGAAGGAGGGCGCGTAGACGTGGATGATGAAGGAGGTCATGCGTCTCTGTCCCTCTCGCTGGGGGTGGCCCTGCTCTCCGTGTTCTGCCACCGGGCGTTGGTCATTGCACCAGCCCGTGCCCTGGCCCACCTCTCCTGCAGCTGTCCAGACTCCACTGCCCCGGCCATCTCCAACAGATATCTGGTATCATGGTTGAACTCCTTCATGACGGCGGGGGGATGACGTCCAGCAGGGCCCTGAGGGTGGGGCTGGGGATGGCCTCGAACTCCTTCACCTGCAGGTCCCACACATTGCCCTGGGGCCTCTTGGCCTCCTCCCCACTCCAGGAGGCCGGGCCGGTGGTGGGGCCGGCGTAGTGAATGAACAGGTGGTTGAACACCTTCTCCAGGCTGTGGACGATGCAGTGGATGTGGAGGAGGGGGCGACCCATCAGCCTCTCGAACTCAGCGATGAACCCATGGTTGTAGCCGCCCATCTTGCTGTAACCATCGCTGAAGACCACCTGCAGGCTGGCGATGTTGATGCCCCGCTCCTCCACGAACCCCACCAGGCTGGTGGCCAGGTCCACCCCTCCCCCCCCCCCCACCGGGGCCACGTGACCCAGGAACTCCTCGCCGGGGTACCCGATGACAGCACAGTCCTCACTCCTTACAGTGGCAAACCTTTTATGGTTCTTCTCTCCTACACCAACCTCTACTTTGTTGTCATTGATCCTTTCATCCACCATCAGACCTTTAGCCTCAAACCCCCGAAATTTGTCTTTCTTTTGCTCCCTAGACTTCTTCCTTACTCTCTCAACTGTCTTGGAATTGATCACTTTACTCTTATCCCCTGCAGTTATAGTGTTGTCTGCCACTCTGATGGTGTTTGTGACATGAGCCACTGCATCACTGGATATCTTGAACCTATCTGCTGTTTCACCGAGTTTAGCCTCTGCTTCTTTCTGATTTTTCTTTTTCTCTGTTTTCTCTTTCTTATTCACCTGGCATTTGTACTCATTGTCATTCACATCCTTTTCTTCATTGTCATCCTCGCTCTCACTGTTCTGCACTGCCACTTTAGACATCATTCTTTTCACATCATCATCACTTCTCCTCTTCCTCTTTTCTGTCTTCTCTTTGTTCTCAGCATTTTTCTTGGCTGCTTTTTCTTCCTTCTCTTTAGTTTTCTGCAGCCTGGCGGACTCTATAATGTCTACTCCACCAATACAGCCCTCCCTCCTACGCTTCTTCTGGGCGACCAGAAACTCCTTCTCCATCTCAGGAACGTTGTCATCATCAGCTACATCAAACAGTTCCTCCTCTATATCTTTGAACTTCCTCTTCACTTTGCCATTCTTCTTCTTCCTTCTCTTCCTGTCCATACCAGTCTGGCCCTTGGCTATCTCATTCAGACTCTCTTTCCTCATCTGCCACATCTTCTGCATCTTTTCCTTCACCTTCTTGCTTATTGTAGGGATGTTGGCAGTCTTGTAGACTTCTACAACCTTCTCAGTGACCTTCTCAGTGGCGTCCTTGCAATCAATATCCTTCTTCCCTTTCTTCATCCTCTCCTGCTCAGCTTCGAAAGCCAGGACACTTCCTATCTCTTTATTCAGAGGCAGCTGGTTGATGGGCAGGGGCCTCCTGATCCCGAATATCTTGTCAGGTCCAGATCTGAGCTTGGCAGGAGGAGCTTTGCTCCCCTTTGGGCGTCTCATCGTGCTGCCAGCTGTCAGCAGTTAGACTGCCCGTCATTGACTGGACACCGCCACTTCCCCGGTCTGTCAAAGGATTCACTTTTGCTTTCAACTCATGGATTAAACAATACTTCATAGAAGGCGGATTACATATATGACAAAAGGAAGGCTCAAAAGTTAAGCATTTTGATTTCTAATGACCCTAGAGTAAACACAAAAACAGTTCTGAAATCAGCGCGCAAAATGGATTCAGAATCCAACCGGGCCGAATGTGGTTGTGGTAGGTTGGTCCAAACTGTCTCTGTCTAGTGTGGAGGTCTCCCTCCGAAAATGAACCATGCATGAGGTGCGTGAGTGGACTGTAGAGGCGTACCTAGGATTTGCGTAGGTGATGGTAGGGGGAGGGGGAGGCGAACGGATTTGGATGAGCCCTGCACCTTTTAAGACATAAAGACATAAAAGATCAGTGCAACTATGAGCCACAAGGGCCCTTCTTGGTTGCACTCTGTACACTGAACCAGTTGTCCACCAAATGCGTTGATGAACTCTCCCTGGAATACAGAAAAACAAGCCTCCTATTCTTATAATGATTGTCTATGCTGTTCTTAAAGATGTTCAGTGTGTTGCTACTGACAATGGTTTCTGGCAGCTGGTTCCAGTGTTCTACTACCCTGTTGGTGAAGAAGGACTGTCTAAACCTTGTCCTGCTGTGATTAACTTTAATTTTGAATTGATGACCTCTAATTGCATCATTTCTGTTAAATTCAAACAGTTCCCTGAGATAACCCTGTTCCTGACCATGAACAAATTTAAAGACCTCGATGAGATCTCCTCTCAGCCTTCTATATCTAAGTGAAAACATATTCAATTTCTTCAATCTTTCCTCATATGCCAGGTTGCCCATACCATTCACCATTTTTGTTGCCCTCTTTTGTACTCTCTCTAAAAGCCAACAATCTTTTTCATAACTAGGGTACCAAGCTTGGACACAATATTCGAGATGTGGCCTGACATATGCACAATAAAGAACGGATTTTATAGAAAGTGAACGGATTTCGGCTGTTTTTCAAAGGGTTCGGTATATTTGTGTTCAAATAATTCGTGACAACTTGATTCTTCTGCGTAGGGGCCCAACCTACCACAGGAGGGAATCCAGGAGTTGTCATGGGGGAACTTTGTCTCTGGGAAGGGCGCCATTTCCTCGGAGGGGCACCTCCGGCTGATACATGCAAGGGGTGCACTCGGGCCTTATCGTAGGGGCTCTTTTCCTAGGTTAAGGGGACGCGGACTTCCATGTGGGACAAATAATAACACCTTATGTTATTATTCGTCTATTGATGTGCTTTTGGGACCCAGCGCATTTTATTGTCACCCTACACGGTTTTTTTACACCTCGGCGCTTTTTAGGGTTTTGTTGCTTTCTTGTGGTCCCACGTTGTTTTTGAGTGACCATGTCGTTTATTTAAGACCCCATGTGTTTTTTTTTAGTGCCCAGCGCCTTTTTGTTCTTTTTAGGACCATGTCGCTTGTTTGCAGGCCCCAGCCTGTTTCTGAGGACCTTGTGCTGTATTCGAGACCCATGTGCGTTTTGATGACCTCTGGTGTGTTCTTGAAAGCTTCCGGTCCTGTCTATTTGGGACCTAGCGAATATTTTAAGCCCCTACCGCTTTTTGCGAGATCCAGAGCATTTTGGAACGTCCCGGTGTGTTTTCGGCCTCCCTTTGTGCTTTTAAGGCCACATTTGTTTACTTGAGGTCCCCGACGCATTTTTCGGGAGCTCCGGCGCGATTTCTCGGGGTCCCAGCGCCAGAGCTAAAATAATGGTTTTTCGTTAGGTGTGAAATGTGGAAACGAGCACAGAATGTCAAAATTTGCCATGGAATTAGTGTCATATGAAATGATTTTGATGTCTTTCAAGCCCAAATTTTAGCCAATGGTGTAGATACTTATGACTGTACCTTCATCATGTTTCGAGATTCATAGTTTAGGAAGAGCTATATTCAGGATAGGGGAACTCATACATATGCTATAAACTGGTACTTCATGCCATATCACATTTTAGGTAATCCCTTTTCCTCAAATTGGTTCTGAAATGTTAGTTCTGAAATGTTATCACCATTCCTTGTTAAGAGCATGAACATACTGCTTATAAACAGGACAATGTTAGAAAGGAGACAGGAAGGTTTCATAAGCATGCATCCAGGAGCAGGATGTCGATACTTCTTGGAAAAAAATGTCGATTCAGTGTTCAGAAAGTGGTATATTCCACCCTATTTCATAAATAATTTATAACTGCCCAGCGCAATTTGTCGGGCCCAGACGCTTGGCTCGGGGCCCGACGCGCGTCTTCTGGGCTCGACGCGATTTTTCGGAAACTCTTCTAAACTTCTGTAAATCCGGGTCACGGCGTGATCGATCTATTGGGCACCCAGCGCCATATCTGTTGGCACGCCGCATTTTCTTTAGCTCAGGTGGTTTTTTTTCGGGGCCCTACACGATTTTTGGAAGCCTCTGGCTCGGTTTTTAACGCTCTGGAGGGATTTTCCAGGACCGAACATTATATTTCAAAATCCCTCCTTATTTTTGGTGGGGGGTCCGGGTTCATTTTTCCGGTCCCCATGCGATTTTTGTGGTAGCGCTGTGTTATTTGGGGCCCCCGATAATAGTTTTTCGTGCAGCTGTGCGGTTTTTCCGGGCCCTCGAACGATCTTTTGGCTCAGGCGCGAATTTGTGGGGTCGAGCGCGAGTTGTCGGACCCTTCCAGGAGTTTTCGTGGCCTCGTTTTATTTCTTTGGTGCCCCGACGGGAATTTGGGGCCCGGGCGCGATTGACATTCTTTAGCGCAAGTGTTCTGAACCGCTGTATTTATGTGGAGCCATCGACACGATTTTTTGGAGACCGACGTTATTTTTGTCACGCCGCAGCGCGATTTTGTGGGTGGTCGGGTGCGATTTTCTCAGTCCCAGCGCGACTTCTTGGGGCCCCGTTGTACTCGAGGTGAGTTGGGGGCCCGGTGCGATTTAACGGGCCCCGACGCTAGTTGTCGGGGCTCCGCTTTATTTAGCTGGGCACCCGAGCAATTTTGGGGGCCCGGTTGAAAGTTGTTGGGCCTTGCGTGATTTTGTTTGGCCCCGACGCGATTCTTGGCGGCTCGCTACCTCTTAGGATAATATTTCCCTCTGTGCCCCCTCCGGTGCGCCACTGACGAATTTTCGAATTAGCATTGGTACACGACGTGTCATCGTTGTTTTTATCTTCCAGCTTACTTTATGTCACAGACCAGCGCTCAGCGCGCCACCCTCCATTGGACTAACACAAACCACCCAGTAGTCGGTCCTCCGGGTGCATAGGTGACGTGGCACGTAGTCAAGTGCTGTAAGCATAGCCAAGTGGCCGGCAGCTGATCGGCTGACCCTTAGATGGTCGAATATATTCTTGCATCCCGGATTTTGTACACAAGGGAGATTCCGCTAGGACATTAGAGAAACTCCCCAAATTGTACATCCAGATTTTTTTAACTACATAATTTGTCACCTTAATTATGGCAGTCTCCGAGACCCCCGCCAACGAGCCAATGCTGACAAACAAAACACACGTGCAAAAATGAGGGGTGCCAGGGTTGCGATCTCAATCAGACAATCGTGGCCAGTGGCGTACTCAAGGGGAAGGGGCAACCCCCCATGAGGGATGGTGGGCCCCGGAGAATCGCGTCGGGACTCGAATAAAAAATTGCGCAGTTGTGCCGAAAAAAATCATGCTGTAGCTCCCAAAAACCGTCCTGGTGGCCTGGTTGGATTTATGCTTGAAATCATGGATTTGGAGAGGAATATATTCGACAATTAAATTCTGAGAGAATAATTTTCTTCCTGTTCCTGATGTCAGAAGCTCATTTTATGCATTGCCCTGAGTTTCTGATATTTCTATTGAAGTCTACAGTCTCTTCAACAGCAATATGAAATCTTCCGGCAAGAAAATGAGAGAATAGCATCCTGGGGAAGATAATGTTCTGGATGACAAATATCCAGAACAAGGCTATTTTTCCAAGACTAGCTGGGGTCTAAAAGTCGAGTCAGTGGGCCCCAAATAAATACAGCGGGTCCCGAAAACTCGCAAGGGCCCGACAAAATTGCGCCATAGCCCCAAAATGTCGCACTTGGGCCCAAAAATGTCCGTCGGGTCCCCAAACCTTCTCGCCGCAGGAAGCTCGAAAATTCATGGCGTTGGCCCCATATTAGCACCACGGGAGCTAAAAGCATACTGGAAGCCCAAAAGCCTACCGGGGACCTTCAAAGCACAGCGGGTCCCGCGAAATGGCGACAGTGCTATAAAAGATGCGCCGCGCCCCCGAATAAACACCGGGGACCTCAAAAGCAGACCGGAGGCCCTCAAAACCCACCAGGAAACTTAAAGCACACCGGGGTCATAAAGACGGCTTGAGGGCCTAAAAACAGGCCGAAGCCCACAAGAGAGCAGAGATGACAACTACAGCTCCTCTGACTGAGAGATGGTAGGAAAAAATCCGAAAAATTGTGCCCCGGCTCGAAATATCACGCTAGGGCCCAAAAATGTCACCAGGGCTCCAAACTCCCACCGGGACCCGAACACGATCAAGACGGGGCTCAGAAAAAAATGAAGCAGAGACCCTAAAAACTCATCGGGAACCGGAAAATCACCTTGGAGCCGAAAAGCTCGCACCGGAGTCTCCAAAAGAGCTCGTAGGGCATTGCAAAGAAAACATGCTGGACCCCAAAATTCGCGCAGGAGCCCAAAATATTGCACTGGAGGCCAGCAAAAATTGACCCGGAACCCCAAAAATCATGCCGAGATCCGGAAAAGCAACCCTGCCTCCAAAAGATATAGTAAGGGTCTCAAAACGCTCGGCCGGACCAGCACAGTTGCTTCTGGGCCTCTCGCACCAAATCGCATCGCGAACCCGAAAACTCGCGCCTGGGTCGTACAAGCAGCGCCGACGCTCCCAAAATCGCGCTTTGGGCACCGAAAATTCCCTTCTATGGACCCAAATGTATACAGCGGGGAGCCAAGTATCCCATTGGGACCTGCCAATACTAAGGTGATAAATTATGTGCCTCAAGAAGTCTCGAGGTACAATTTGGGCAGTTTATCTAATACGGCAGCGGGATGTTCCTTGTGCACACAATATGGGATGTAAAAGACATGTGCTAGCTGGTCCTGGCTGGACCGGTGCCAGCCTCAAGTTTCGCCATAAAACCTCTGCTCGGAACAAAACAAAAATGCGCACGTACAATAAAATGTTGTTAAAGTAGTCTAGACTCAAAATAATAAAAGTGCGTCTAATTTCGCGTGCAAGAAAGTTAATACTTGAAGCGCTGTAACAAAAAAAAAGTTATGAATGTTTCAAAGCCCCGACGGTTCGGCTGGGCTGGGTCGCTCAGATGAACTTTGTTTCGTATTTCCATTGGCCTAGAACCTTTCTGGCTTCGTCCTTGTTCGTATAAAATGCAATCCCATACATCTCCTTATGACATATTGTGGAGATAGTACTGCTCTCACTCGCATTCGATGAGGCGGCTTTGGCTAGCCTTCATTCACTTATCCTATTTGCGTGCAAGTTATGCTTTTTGTAGAACGTGAGCTTTTGGGAGCCTCCGTCGTTGGGATTAGCGAAAGTGAGCTGTATTTATGCCTGTGTCGTTGTGATCACGTCGTTGCAAAGCGTAATCTGATTGCGGAAACTCAGATTATCGTGCAGCCGCTTGGCTGCTGATTCAACAACTTTGCGTCAGACATGAGCCTCGGTTGTTGGTCGTTTAGAATAGATATTAATTTATATCTACGGACGTGGATGTACACGTACAGTGTATCACTGCAGGCGTTGAGACGTTGGCGCCCAAGTTAGAACGGAAGCACCGCCTTTTCCTCAAGTTACATGATTTAGTTCCTCTGGCAACACCAACTTTTCTTCTTGACAACATCAAGCTTTAAACTTGCAACAGCAGCCTTGGTCATCGCATACCGATGTCAGTTGGGAGCGTACAGCAGTAGACTTAATATATTTTCAGCGGCCAGTGCAGATCAGCATTTCCCACCCTGCACGACGAGAGGCTGCGCCGCTGCGTTTTCCATGCAACTGATGTTCCCTGCTACCGGTGCATGCACATGTATTATTCTTAAAGGACAATCAATTTCCGCAGGCACGTTCATTACAAAGGAAACAATAGTGATTCACTGAAACGTGCAGCACAGAGAGGACCTTGAGTGTGCCATATTAGTGAAGCTCAATCGTTGTATTGCGTGCAAATCGCTGTGCGAAATGTCATTGGCTTTGCCCTAACGTGGGCGAATCCGGCAGAGCATGGAGCCGTCGAGGGTAGCCCCAGTTCATAGGTTCAGTTCCAGGGCTTGGTCTAACAAGATTGCACTGGGTGCGGGCAGGAACTCGTATAACATATTAACGACGGGGACCGCGGTCCCATCAGTCAAGGCCCTGGCCCCCGCAGTCACGAAACCCTTCCCTTTGCTTTAGCATTACTGCGGCGGCCGGAGTCAGCTTGGCGGTGACGATGGCACCGCAGTAGCCAATGGACCCCCCCCTCCCCCCTCCCCGAACGCTCAAAATATCTTAGACCTAAAAATCAATGGTAATGCCCTGAGGGCGGGGTCGTTACAATTGACTTCAATGAGGTAAAATTCCAGTGTTTCGAGCACCCCTCCCCCCGGGTAATAATGAAACACTGACAGTGTTACTTGACTGGAGGGGATGGGTGCACGGCACTCGCAGTTAGCATGTTAAAGGAGGTCCTGGTCCGTTCGGCGTTGCACAACCGAGCAGGCAGAGTTTCTGATACCGGTGCTTCCGAGTGTCGAGTGGTAGGTCCCTGCCCTAGAACTCGTTGCACCGGCCCGCGTAGCCAGCTTCCGAGTGTTGAGTGGTTGGTCCCCGCTATAGAACTCATTAGCACCGGACCGTGTAGCTAGCTTCCGAGTGTCGAGTGTTATATCCCCGTCCTAGAACTCGTTAATACCGGCCCGAGTAGCCAGCTTTCAAGATCAGTCGGCTGAGGAAGAAGGAACAGCGGAAACTGCAGTGAAAGTGAATTGAGGGCATTCTCGAAGGCTCTTTTCCTCCCTCTGGACACCTCACCAGTAAAGTATGCGAAATGTACATTGCATCGAATGTGTTGATGATAAAACAACCAATTGAGCTGACCGAAATACAGCATACCGATGTATTTTCTTTGTGTGCGCTAAGGGAGGAAGTAAAATACATCATTTCCCACATAAATCCAATATGGATAAACTATCTATGGATTTGTGTATGTAGTTTTGATTTTGGCGCGTCAGCTGCTTCGGCTATATTGCGCTTCTGATATGTGGATATGAATATACATATATATATATATATGTATATGTATATATATATTGATGCATGGGACAACTTCAGGCGCAAGCCATTTCGTATCCTTAACTCCTTAAAAAGCAATGCATTTTTCGTTCACTTTGTTGAGAGTCTTTGCAATATTTCACATTGCTCATTTGTCTCGTGGAGTGTTAATTAAAAATACTACCAAAGGACATGCAACTGATGACGAATATCAATGCAATTGGGAATTTGAAATATTTCATTCTAAACACAGAACACTGCCAGTCAGCAAAAAGAAACAGTGTCACATTTCACCAAAACGCTCAACCAAAACACCGCTACAGCTATAGTATGAAACCTATTTGAAGACACTTGCGACCAGAGGAAATGTCTTTCGTAGTCACCGAGCTCAAATCATTCAACATCGTATACTACATGATGTGAGCCGAGCTGCATGTGAGATAAGCTGCATATGAGCCGAAATCCATCGACAACATCCATAGTTTGGCTCTTCGGGAGGCCCATTGTAGAGTTTTAGAATGTCTCGAGCATTTACCTTCCGATTAGTGATAAGGTCGCGTTATCGCCTGGAGCGGCCTAGAGTTCTCGCCTATGCCAGGAGTTCTCGTCACCTATGTGCTTTTGTAATGAGAAGGTGATTTATCATTTGTTGCGTCAATGAAGTGTTGTATATTTGTTCGGTGTGTGACATTAATCTTCCTTGCTGCAGGCCATGGGACAAGGGAGGCGAAGAAGTCCCCAGCCCCCAACTGGAAAGGCGCCCCTCCGAGTAGAAAAGGCGTCCCTGCAAGAGGGTCGAGCGCACCCCCTCCCCGCTCGGTGAATTTTCGAGCTGAAGGCACCCCCCCCCCCCGGAATGCAAAGACGCCTCCTCGGAATTTTGTCACGTTCCCATTAAACAAGTCCGAGATCCGTCAGTATTGTAGGTGCAGTATCATCAAGGGTAGGTGCAATGGTCAGCTACATTGGTTTGCTTCATGAGATCGTAATCAAGCTCGAAGTCGTTACGTGGGTGCGGTGACTCAGGAACCGTTCCTTCTACACCTCTCCCCATCTCCAATTGAACATTTCATACCTTCTTTTATCCTCTATAATTTCGTGTTTCACTGATGTCTTCATGCATGATGCTTAAATTATTCATCAGGGTAATTCTACCCTATTGCAGTTGCAGTTTGTGCTAATTATTTGTGGGATTTCAAGTCATATGGTCACTCGTGCATTACATAGATAAATCAATATACCTACGCTCCACGCTTGGCCTTTCAAAACAACAGCAGACTGCGTACAAAAATCCTGTGTGCATGTCATATGTTCGTCAGTATGTATTCACAATTATGAACCAGAATCCCTGTCACCACCCCGTCTCTCTATTCAAACTGCATGGTGACAACCCTAGTAAAGTTATATGCGTCACGGCTGTGCCCCTGGCGACTGACTGGTAGCCTGGCCGTGCGCCGGCGTCATGGGTACCGGCGCGCGTTGGGCGAGCTTCTCTTGCCCACCACTACGAGGCGGTCTGTTTTGATTCAAGACGGCGCGCTGTAGTCGGCGGCCGGCGCGCGCCGACGCAGTTATTGTCGGGCGACCGGCCAGTGGTTCTCGCGGTCCGGGCCCGCGTGGGCGCGCTGTTCTGTTCCGATCGGCCAGGGCCATGTGAGGCCGCAGCCTTGCATATCGCACCCAGAGCATCAGCCGATCGTGCCGCCAGGTCTGCCCGCCGTCGTGCTGGCACGTGCTGGGATGCTAGCTGCGCACGTGTTTGTGGCTTTCGGGAATTGCGTCTGAAAATCGGACTCGCGCGCCGACATTGAAGTGTCACCAGCCATGACCCCACCTGACGTGGCGTTTGAGGAGCAGAAGGAGCCCGGCAGCGTCTCCGCGGCGACGTCGAGCGCCGCCACGCCGTCCAGCCCGGGGCTGTTCACGCCCGACAGGGCCGCCGACGGCATCATGCACCTGGAGCCGCGGCCGTTCCGACCCTTCAAGACCTCCGAGGAGTATCTGTATGCGATGAAGGAAGACCTGGCTGAGTGGCTCAAAATGTTGTACGATCTTGAAATGTCACCGGAGAACTTCATGGAGACGCTGGATACGGGCGTCGTGCTTTGCGATGTAAGTGCTTACCTTCCTTCTTAACCATGGGCTCGGTACCCATCACCAGCCATCTGCTAGATTGCTAGGAGTAACGTGTTAGTTACTGACATCCCTTAGTTGTTCGTTCGTCGATCTGTGTCATGTGAGGTCGAGGTACCAGTTCAAAGCGGTGACCTGTTTAATGTTTTCTTCTTTTTGGGGAGATGGAAGCGCAAAATGAAGCATTATGTAACTTAACCGACACTGCACCTGGAATGAAACATTTTCCGATCACTGATGGAGGGGAGGAGCGAGCTTGGCATCCAGTTAACATGTTCTTCGAGTCCCTGGTTCAAGGGGAGCCAGACTCTTAGCTATCTAGGGTATCTATGAGCCATGTTCAGCCTATGTTTGGGTATTTATAAGCTATCTTCAGCTCATGCTTGAAACATGGCGGGAATTTCGGCAGGTTGAAAAAAATAAATGTGCCATTCATAATGAAATAAAAATGGACTGAACATGGCATACATGAATGGGTTTCACCAAATCATGAAGTTACATAAGTAAATTAGATACAACAACACGGATATTATATTCTCATGACTATTGTAGGAACATTTCAAATGCTTTAAAGCATACAATATCAGCAGGAATGTTACTGTTCCCAGCTGTGTAATTGGTGTTGCCATGCGAGCGAACTTGGTGTTGCATATTGGGTGCAACACTGCAAATGTTGGGGAAAGTCGGTTTTGCGGCAGCCAAGGTTGGTGCTGCAGTTGCAATGCCTGCAATAGTACATTATTATTCATCCGTGCCTATAGCTAATTTCCATGCGACATTGCATCCCTATTACGGTTGCAATAGGCCATTATGCAGCATGTCTACACGTCTCATGAAGTGGTCTGTCCGGACTCCAGTAACGTGACCAAGCAGTCCGACGTGATCTCAAAATAGTATGTGAACCATAAATCAGAATGACAACAACAATAATTTGAATGTTGGTTGGTTCTTGGTTTTACGTCACGTCGACCGTCGAGTCATGTAGCGTCGCCAATCTCTCACGCCGATTGGTCGCGGGCGAAGAGTAGCGACAGGTGAGACTCGAACCCACAACCTTTCGATTGTAAGACGAGCATCTTACCCCTAGACCACTCGTCCCCAATAATTTGAATGTGAACGTCTGTCTGTCCGGCATGAATGAAGTTGGTATAGATGAACACTACTTGACACAAATTTAAGCTGGGAAATAGTTGCACTGTTTTGATCGGATGTATGAGGGGAGAATCTAGTATTGAAGGTGTTGAGGGAATAATAACAACATTGACAGCTACAACGCGAACTTTCTCGAACCGTGCATGGTTTATTCCATTTTATAACACCAGTTTTGTTTTTGGCAAACCCAGGTTCGGTATTTGCAGCAGCAACTGTGCTGGTATTTCCGAGTAGAAGCACAGCAATAACGACTTGTAGGTGAACAAATCAATGCTAAAGGAGGGTCAATTGCTGCGTCTGGACAGCTTTCGATGAAAAAAGAAAAAATGAACCCTGTGAGGGAAGTTGATCCCTACAGCCATCGTAGCCCCGCTACTGTAATCAAGTGCCTTGCAATAAACACTAGTGTGCTTTATCGTTACTTCAGTAAACAGTTCCACTCTGGTGCATTCATGGAGCTAAATTCCTCAACCGTATGTGCATTTTCGGATACAAGGCGAGTGCATCCTCAAGTGAAAAACCGATGGTAACTGAATGGTAAAGCTAGGCTAATGGGCGCTGTATGAACAACGCAGTCGATGCGCCCTAAGCCGAAGTAACCAACCAAAGTTAGGCTAATAACGTGGATGGTGTTATAATGATAACACGCACAAACAGATATCAGTTTTATATAAAAACTAATGTTCGGGTGGCATGAATCGTTTATTCACCTGTATGTAGGCTTAAAGCGGTTAAACCAATAATTAATTCGCAGAACCAATTGTCGTTGGCCGAAATTCCCACCGCGGGAGACAGAATAGCACTGTGCGACAGACAACTGCCTTTGGTACAGAGTGGTGGCGGCTGCCAGCACGACAGCTGGGGGCCGGATGTGCCAGGGGTCTGC
Organism: Ashinkailepas kermadecensis; assembly: GCA_034440615.1. NCBI lineage: Eukaryota > Metazoa > Arthropoda > Thecostraca > Neolepadidae > Ashinkailepas > Ashinkailepas kermadecensis. The sequence goes on along the minus strand of JAOTOM010001619.1, from coordinate 16,956 downwards.
AGTCAGCACGACACGTGACACGGTTTCGGACGCACCATGCCGCCGGCTATCGGCCATCAGCGTGGTTTCCCGGAGGTGGCCGCCGGCGACGGCCGGTTTCTCCGTTCGTTATCGTGCCGACAGTGTGTGACGCGGCCATTGTTGCCGACTGGGCTTGTTACGCCATTTTCAATGCTGGCCATGATAGATGTGACGGCGCATCGTGAAATTCGGCCCATCCCCCCTCCCGGATGACGACATGCGCGCTACGCACCCTCGCCTCCGTGGCCGTGGTAGAGGTATTCCGCCTGAGGGTAACCCTGTCCAATGCAGGCTGTAGTCCTCAGTAATGCCTAGGAAATTAAAAAGGACGCTTTTCCTCCAGCTTATGTTTATGGGGAATCAGTTAAACCACAAAAATGCGGGCACCCAAAAGGAAGTTCGGGATGCTTAAGCACGCTTAGTGAGGTAATACTTTCCATCCCTGTCTGCGACGGGAGCACAATGCTTAAACGATGTGATCAGTCTGTAACGGCTTCACATCGCCGCCGACGCCATTTATCGTTGCACTTGAGCGGAGCAGGCAGATGACTCATTCACCACCAGTGATGCTCACTGCATTAAAAACCTGTCAATCGACGATCGAGGGACAGCAAGCTGCAGGATGTGTTGTAATTAGGCACGCTCAAATTATGACATTACGTTTCGTATCGCTTCAAGTTGTACTAATCATAAGCGTGACATTTTCCCAAGGATGAAATGCGTCGTCCCCCTCGGATGGATCCGCACGATGCACCGGCGGCTGTCACGTGGTGCCCGTGTTGTCTGGCTGTCTGTCATGTGCCTGGCTGTCGCTCTGATCCAGAGTTGTCACGTGTGGCATCCGTGACGTGGGTTGACACCCGGCCGGGGTACCTGTCATTCGCGGCTGGCGCTCCGTTTCACCGCGGCGTCCGTCATGTCACGTGGCGTCCGGAGCCGTGCGTGTGTGCTCAGCTGTATAGGTGTTCTGGCGGCTTGAGGTCGCCTCTGTGAGCACCGCTCGAATGAATATTTATCATTGCTGTTCGCAGTAAATGCAGCATTGCTGTATCTGTGTGCCGAAAGCATACATGAAGCACACTGGCGTTGCTTTTTGTCACTTTGAAGGGGTTTGAGCACCCAGTGTTGGTTCGACCACGTAATGCTCTCATGATTTAGCGTGGACCATATGGAGCTCAGTGACGCAATGTGCGAGGAATGATTTATCCTCCGTGTCCAGTCTCACAATTATTTTCATAAATCGACACCCGTGACAAAGTAAATGCATTTTCGCGCAGTGGGCAGGGATAGGTGGCATGGGCATGGACCAGGGTCCCAACCTCATATGTTAAACATGATCCTGCCAGTAAACTTCAATTGCCATGCTCTTTTGTGCCAGTTGATGCTTCAGTTCTACGGGTTTCCGTTTCCGCCTTTTTAACAGTTGTGTATTTTAACCGATGTAATTAATCAATTACAGTCAAGTATTCTAACAATGTCCTAAAAGCTGGTGAGCTTCCTGTTTGATTTATGTCACCAATTGCAAAGGCGCAGCCAAGGGTAGTCCGCACCCCCCCCCCCCTTAGCAACGAAGAATACACTAGATGAAAACAAAAAAACATTTTGAGATTCTTAGCATGCAAACCAAAAAATTATTCGGCGCGAGAAGCGCGCTGAAATCGTTATGTTTCATGAATTTGTGTTGGTCACCAACCCCCTTCTCCTTGAAAGAAAATCCTGGTGGCGCCACTGCTCAGTTTTATAGTTCCTGAAGTATCTGATCTGCCGATCAGCGCACATAGCCTTTTTTATTAAGGCACATTGACCTAATTCCTGGAGTATTGAAAGATAAAATATCAGCTAAATAGACTTAATAAACGCATATATTCTATCACAAGTGTTTGTCAAGCTTACATAAGTATGTAATGACTTATTTGCATCTTGATGGATTCATTGCATATGGATGCATTCATTAATAATAAGCTTGACAATGATCTGTGATCGAATGTATGCGTTTATTAAGTCTCTTTAGCTCATATTTTCATCTTTAATACTAAAGAAATTAGGTCAATATGCCTTAATTTCACTTCAATGGCTCTCCTCGCTTCAGCACTCCAGGCTATTGACGTTACCATTCATGTTTATTTGAGTTGAATCCAAGTGCATGCTGGGGAAACTTTACTGGAAGTCCATGCTAAGCAAAGCTTGTCACGGAGATACTACACCCACCAAATGATTGAGTAATTCCAATTCAATAGTGTGATTCTAACCGGTAAATTAGAGTGCCGCCAGTACTCAGACTCAGTCGCCCCGTCGTCTGTTCTGGAGCCTTATGTGATCAGTTTCGAGCTGACCGTCCCAGACATGGGCTAAATGCGAATGCGTGCAGAGACTCGATCCCCGCTTTGCCGGAAAAAGGAAACTAAAGGCCGGCGACATGTCAACTAGTCTACCGAGGCGGCTATATTAAACATCAGCCTCAGTATCGCTCCGATATGCTCATATTTTAATTAGCAGAAATATAAGTAGCATCGGTGGTCAACCGTAGAAGTGAAATTCTTGGTGACGCTGGTGCCACTCAACAAGTCCAGCATTAACAATTATGGTGGTGGTACCAGGTGGTGCCAACGCGCCATGACCCACCCGTCTGCCAGGCTGTAGGCACAGTTTATTCCGGCCGGCGACAGTTCGCAGTGTGCTTTTCCTGGCGCTCTGTTTGCGGCTCGAGTTTTGCAGCTGGTGACGGTAGTGCTGCGGCAGTCGCCCGCAGGAGTCGCCACGCGCTACGCGACGTCCTGGCGAAACCAGGCATGCACTGCTGGTGTCAGCAGTGCTGGCTGCCAGGCGTGCATTGCTGGTGTCAGCAGCCTGGGCTGCCGATCGTGCACTGCTGGTGTCAGCAGTTCGGGCTGCCGATCGTGCACTGCTGGTGTCAGCAGCCTGGCCTACCAGGCGTGCATTGCTGGTGTCAGCAGCCTGGGCTGCCGATCGTGCACTGCTGGTGTCAGCAGTGCGGGCTGCCGATCGTGCACTGCTGGTGTCAGCAGTGCGGGCTGCCGATCGTGCACTGCTGGTGTCAGCAGTCCGGGCTGCCAGGCGTGGACTGCTGGTGTCAGCAGCCTGGCCTGCCAGGCGTGCATTGCTGGTGTCAGCAGCCTGGGCTGCCGATCGTGCACTGCTGGTGTCACCAGTGCGGGCTGCCGATCGTGCACTGCTGGTGTCAGCAGCCTGGGCTGCCGATCGTGCACTGCTGGTGTCAGCAGTGCGGGCTGCCGATCGTGCACTGCTGGTGTCAGCAGTGCTGGCTGCCAGGCGTGCACTGCTGGTGTCAGCAGCCTGGGCTGCCGATCGTGCACTGCTGGTGTCAGCAGTGCGGGCTGCCGATCGTGCACTGCTGGTGTCAGCAGTGCGGGCTGCCGATCGTGCACTGCTGGTGTCAGCAGTCCGGGCTGCCAGGCGTGGACTGCTGGTGTCAGCAGCCTGGCCTGCCAGGCGTGCATTGCTGATGTCAGCAGCCTGGGCTGCCGATCGTGCACTGCTGGTGTCACCAGTGCGGGCTGCCGATCGTGCACTGCTGGTGTCAGCAGCCTGGGCTGCCGATGGTGCACTGCTGGTGTCAGCAGTGCGGGCTGCCGATCGTGCACTGCTGGTGTCAGCAGTCCGGGCTGCCAGGCGTGGACTGCTGGTGTCAGCAGCCTGGCCTGCCAGGCGTGCATTGCTGGTGTCAGCAGCCTGGGCTGCCGATCGTGCACTGCTGGTGTCAGCAGTCCGGGCTGCCGATCGTGCACTGCTGGTGTCAGCAGTCCGGGCTGCCAGTCGCGCTGTCGGCTAATCGTCTTCCGTTCAGCCGCTCTCAGGTTGAAGGAACTCGCAGATCCACGGCACTGTCCGGAACTGAACTGCCGCGGAAGTGGGCAGGCACATTCCGCTGAGTTATTCACGTCGTCTATCTGCTGTGACGTCCAGCCCGGCGAATCCCGCCGCCGGGCCCTTGTTTTGGATGGCCAGCCAGTCGCGACTTGCACCATTGGTGGTGCTGCTTCTGGTACTACCCATCAAGCTTGTGGGTTTATCTGGAGTTGATGCCACCACCCGCTTCACTATTGGTGGAGACATCCTTTGGACTTCGGCGATGCCAAATGTAGGAAACAACTGTGCTGAAATAAAGTGGCGACCACCATGGGATGGCCGGTTTCTCCGTCCGTAGTGGTGTCATATTTGGCCCTAAAGGTCGTCTGGTAACTGAGGATCACGCTAGCGTATCAGTAGCCGTTGATGGATGCATCAACACCACCCCAAACTATCGGTGAACGGTACCGATTGCTTGCACCAAAGCTGCAACCTGTGTGGCAAGCTTTGGGTATGTCATCAGTGCTGACCATAAAAAGACGCCGAAAAAGTAAATTTTTATCAATTTTGCTGCCTGGAATGTTCATCGCTAGATCAGTCAAGAAATTGGTTACTGCGATATCTGGTTCTGCGCGATGGTTCTTTTGGTTTAACCTGACTGGTCTGGTGCGATTTGGTTTTGAACGGACCTCGCCTGACTGAACTGGTGTTGACCTTGTCCGATCTGACCTGACCTGTCATGCTGCTGATGGACTTAATCTGTTCCAGCATGCCAACAATGTGCGCCGATGCGCTGACGAGTTCCAGTCGGTACACGTGGTGCGCCGAGGCCGTCGCTTCTCAGCCGGCTTCCGCATCCCAAGCTGGGAGGTGCAGTACAACCGTTCCGCACGCGCCGGCTCCTTCTTCGCACGCGACAACATCCACAACTTCATCCGCTGGTGCAACGAGCTGGGCGTGCTCGATTGCCTCATGTTCGAGACGGAGGACCTGGTGTCGAGGAAGAACGAGAAGCACGTGATCCTGTGCCTGCTGGAGATCGCCAGGCGGGGCGCCAAGTTCGGCATGGCCGCGCCCATGCTGGTGCAGTTCGAGCAGCAGATCGACAGGGAGATCGCCCGCGAGAACGGCCGAGGCGGCGGCGGCGGCGACGGCGAGGAGGGCGAGCTGGACGGCGATGAGGATGGTCAGCCGCCCATGGTGTACGGCCCCGCCCAGCAGGTGGTCACCAACGACCTCAAGAGCCTTGATGAGATGGTGAGTACCGCTGGCTGCTGAGCCCCACTCGTCGGTCTCGGCCCTCATGACTGCCGTCCGGGTGTTTATACAGCTTCCGAAGGTATAGGTGCCGCCCGTGGCCAGGCGCATGCGACACTTCGAGCCATGGGTGTAACAATTAAGAGCACGAGTGGGTATAGGGTATACGGTACTCCAATAGTCCAGGAAAGTCATGGTTTGTGCATTTTGTCCACTGAAAATGTGCCCTACATGGACTTTGGGTGTAACAATTATAAGACAAAGTTACACCCATGTTACTTGGTGCAACATTGTTACATCTCGATATTGTTTCTAGATACAGTCAGCCTAGTCTCCCGCTATATTTACTGTCGGTCGCCGCAGTCATGTTCTGAACCATATATTCGTCACAGTTATAAATGTTTCGGTGCCACGAATCCCCTCCATACCGGGCCCGAATTTGCTTACTCGTGGTCAACCTTTGCACACTGCTTACGGACACACATACAGTGCTCAAAGTTGCCGCTTCTGCGGGCAATTTCACAGCTGGTGTCACTCACATGTGCGCAGCCGCACATAGGCAACACGCTCCGGCTAATCTTAACACTGCTCCAGCTATCTTGGGTACAAACATGCACTGCCCGAGCTATGTGGGAGCGTCGTGTCTGTTGACAATGTCTGTGGGGGCTGGATAAGATATCGCAGGCGACGTCGGATGTGCCCAGTCAGAGGCCCACGTCCGGTGCGGGGGGGGGGACTCGCGTTGAACCGGACCATGTCCCCACACAAGATCGTGCTGATCTCTGTACGGGACCGGACCAGGTCCCCACACAGCACTGAACCAAGTTTCCTCTCCGTGGCGTGACTCCAGTGTGCGTTCCATGAAACTGGAGCCAAGACCCGTCCCAGCGATTTCGAACTGGGTCCTCAACGCGCCTGAGGCTGAATCAGTCCGCGAATGTGACTGCCCTGGGGACGGTAGCCTGGTAGTTTGCAAGGTAGACTCTGGGACCGCCCAAGTTTTGAAGCCTGGGTGAGTGCCCGTGTTCCTCTTGGCAGATGAGTGTATGTAGGTTTGTGGCTGCGATATCATACGCATGGTTTCGTGAACTATTTTGGTGAAGGTAGAACAGAACTTTCATTTATGGAAGCAGAAGTGGAACTTTTCCAAAATGACAGACAATGCAAAGTTGTCTTTCAAATATCGTGGTTAATTATGTTATAATTACTGTTCTTCAGATAAAGCTTTGTTTTCTATTTGGGAGAAAGGGCAACCCTTCCCGCAACAGGGGTTCATCACCCTGAACCCTAGTGTATAGGTTAGTCATGAGTACAGGATGACAGTCAAAGTTCGTAGAGCAAATTACGTTTTTGATGCCATTGTTTCCAGTAAATCACCTTAGGTTTCATATGAAGTCTCAGCAACATTGGTGTGGCATAGGCCACATCCGTCATATAACGTTCTCCGCTCATGGTCAGGATTCATTTCGGTTCAGTCGTAGCAGGTAACAAAGGACCCAATGATAAAGAAATAGCATCACTGCCATGTCACTGCACAAAGTCTCTCGTATTTTGTGGTCCTCGTACACATCGGCTTTCTCGTCTGGTAGCCACGGTGTAATTGGTGTTGAATGCCACATGTTCGTGTTATACCTAACCAAGCGCACTAATACGACACGAGCTCCGTGAGCCGGACTGCCGTGCTGTTTGAGTGGGTCGGTCGGTTGCCGGGGCCGTGCCCTCCGCCAGCCGGTCACGGCGCTAACGGAGCAGGCTGGTGACGGTGGAGCCGGACGCTCGTCCTCCGGCAGACCGGTTACCTTGAAGTCGCGACAAATTTGGAAGTGGCCTCTGTAGCAAGATCGCGACGGGCAGGCCGACCGGCAGGTGTCAAAAGCGGCGCGTGCGTGGCGCACACGCGTGTCGCCAGGGCGCCGCGGCGGCCACATCGGCGCGTTTGTGGCGCGGGCGAGCGGCGGCCGCGGCGGCGGCGCGCTGTCGGGCCGATGTCGCCGCCGGCGGCCGCGCCCGGCCACAGGCCGGCCGCGCCGGGGCCCCTGCTCGGCCCCTGCTCGGCTGGCCGCACTGCCGTCGCCGACCGGTTGGCGGCGACAGGGTGCGCTGCCGGCCGGGCCAACACAGGTGCCGCCTGGCCGGCACAGCTGGCCGCCGCTCAGGTCGCGCTCCGACACGCACCTGTGCTGTGCGCCCAATGTCAGGGCGAATGTCAGCCACCGTGTCGGCCTTCTGGAGGATGCCGGCGGCGGGTGTCAGGCTGGCCGCGTCACCACCCGCTCGTGCCGGCCGCCCGACCCACAGTGGCTCCGGTCCGCCCGGTTCGCCGCCGCCGCATCCCCGGCCGCCTGCCACCTCTCATCTCAGCTGGACGAATCGTCTGTCATTACTGCGTGTTGATTTACAGTGGTTTTAATCGTAGTTCATCGTGTGCAATCACGGGAATAAAAGGAAATGATGTGGTGACTTGTAATTGCAATGCGCTTTACCACTGCGAACAGTCCATTTCTATCATGTTTTCCCAGACGTTTGAAATAAGCTGTTCTGAGGTCTTACAATATGTTCGGCTTGTCGTTCGTTAGCAACTTTTGGCCGCGAATTAGACTGATGAGTGATGTTGAAATGACGTTTTTAAGTTCTTTATCCAACGGCCTTGGCCGTGTCGCCATGGTGGGCATTAATGAATGAATGAACACCATTGACGTTCATATGAGTTGATTTTCTTTTCTTACGTGAGTCGCGGGCACGGCAATCAAAAGTTGTACAGTTGGTTTCGATTGGCTCTTGTTTCCCACACGCTATGGCCCGTCTTAATGGTGCCCGCTCACCAGATTGTGCCTAATCAGTTTGCAGCATGTCATACGCTGGCGTTGCACGCTGTCCTTGGGATATCGCCGAGACATGCAACGTTTGTATCAGTTCATGATCAGAAGCGCACCCAGCGGCAACACCTTTAACTCGGGTTACCTTGGCTACCGCGGTCTGTGAGGAGCGTGGTTACACACTTGTTTTACATGTCTCTAATCTCTACTACTCTTGAATCTCAACGGAGCCACGATGCCAGTCAACCTCCGTGTCTCATCCTATGCCAGGTATGGCTACGCTGCTGGCGCCAGCGCGCGGAATGTCCGCGGGAATGGCGCGGTGCACCATCTAGTGCCGCAGCGCCGGCTTTGGCCTGTGACCGGACTAAATGTGGGCAGAATGGCGGGCGCTGCGGAACCACATTCCAGCCAGGAACCCGGCCACGCCTCCGCCGGCTGTCAGCCTGCGCACGCCATCCGGCCACCTGCACCTGCACCTTTCCTGAATTGGGCCCACCCATCTGCTGCTGAGAGTCTCACGTGCCCCCTCCCTCCCGGGGGCCGGCGACTGCGCACGACACCGTCGTGTGCGGACGTTCCTACCGCTGAGTATCACGTGCCACCCCCCCCCCGTCCCTCCTCGAGGGCCGGCGACTGCGCACGTCACAGTCGTATACGGACGATCCTACTGCTGAGAGTCTCACGTGCTCCCCCCTCCTCGGGGGCCGGCGATTGCGCACGTCACTGTCGTGTGCGGATGAGCCGCCAAGGTCCGGCCGGCCGCTGCTGTTTCCTGCTCCGAGCGCGGCGGCTTCACCGGCCGCGGCTCCGCCGCTCGGCTGAAGGGGCCTCCGCCGTGGACGGAGGTCACCGCGCGCGCCAGCAAAGGTCGCCACCCTGACACTGTGTCGCCCCTGCGGTGCGACATACGCGACATGATCCGACTCGGCCGAGTCGGCCGCCGTTCGGTCACCGTTAAGTCACTCCGACTACAGGGTCGCCCGGTGTCGCTGCATGTGGTCACACCGCCCGCTGTGTCTCGTGACGTCACTGGCCGTCCACGGCGGCGGTCCTCCACGCCTCTGACATAGGTGGAACACCACCGGGACAGTTGGTGTCGCAAATGCCAAAACTGAATTTGTCAAGCTAAGAATATGGTGCTGCATATTAAGCTAAGCGATGAAACTTTGAGGAAGTTTTTGGTGCAACAGGACAAAAAGCGTTGCAGCTGCCATACATGCAGTACCATTAATCCCCCGTGTCCTTTCCAGTCGTGACGAGATGCGGCGCCCCTTAGTGGCGGCGGTCCCCGAGTTGGCAACTCCGCCGCCGAGTGCGAGTGCGAGGGATGTTTGGTGGTCCGATTGGAATTGGTGGGCGGCTGGCGGCCGTGATTGGTTGGTTATTGGTTTTATGACACGTCGACCGCTGAGCCATATAGCGTCGCCTATCTCTCACGGCCGATTGGTCGCGGGCGAAGAGTAGCGACAGGGCGAGACTCGAACCCACAATCGTACGATTGTGAGACGAGCATCTTACCCCTAGACCACTCGTCCCGTCGAATCGATCACGGGTAAATCACGGCCCCCGTGGCCGCCAGCCGGCCCTGTCGTGACCACCGTCACGACACGTGCCAATGGTCACGTCACTGGTCACGACGCGTGACCACCGTCACGTCACTGGTCATGACGCGTGACCGCCGTCACGACACGGGTCACGACGCTTGACCACCGTTACGTCACTGGTCACGACGCGTGACCACCGTCACGACAAGGGTCACTACGCGTGACCACCGTCAGGACACGGGTCACGACGCGTGACCGCTGTCACGGCACGATAAATGACACGTGGCCACCGTCACGACACGGGCCACGTCATGTGACCACCGTCACGACGGGCAATGACACGTGACCACCGTCACGACACGGGCAATGACACGTGACCACCGTTACGACACGGGTCACGTCATGTGACCACCGTCACGACACGGGCCACGTCATGTGACCACCGCCACGACACGGGCAATGACACGTGACCACCGTTACGACACGGGTCACGACACGTGACCACAGACACAACACGGGTCACAACACGTGACCACGGTCACGACACGGGTCATGACGCGTGACCACCGTCACGACACCTGACCACCGTCACGGCACGGGTCACGACACGGTCCGCCGCGCACGGCCGAGTGCACAGTCGCCGCCCTACGACAATTGTAAGGAACGACAACCACCAAATACTTCTGGATATGCTAAGTCTCAGTGCTGTTTTCTTTCCTCTTCTTAAAGGCATGGCGTACTTTGCAGGTTTCAAGGTGCACTTCACTCTTTCAGGAGTCATTAGGGGAGGGGTGATTTGGGATGAAAACACCCGATAGCACTGGGAAAGGGCAAGCTAGATCGTTGGCGAAGGATGGGGGTGGAAGCGAGAATCAACATCGGGGAAACTTCCCCTGCGAAGGTTGTATGCCCCCGCGACACGAATCGACACGCCTGGTTGAGTGCTGAGAGCTGTCGGACTGAGCGGTGGCCATCGAACGGCCGGCCGCGCGGCTCTCATTGGGCGCGGTGGCGGGCGTCCGACCCCAGCTGCGACCCCGGATGACCGCGAGCCCGGCCGACCGGGAGGTGTTGCGGAGCGTGAGAAGCGACCTTGGACCCGCTGTGGCCGAGAGGTCGCCGGTGTGCCGGCTGGGCCGCTTGTCGGGAGCCTGGGAGAGGTGCCTGTCGTCGCAGCGAGTGTGCGTCAGAGTCTGGGAGCTCTGCCTCGTCTGTGCGTCAGAGCATGGGTCTGCTCGGCGCCGTGCGTGCAGTCGTGGAGTCCGGTGGCGTGTTTGTTGTCGACGAGCTGCAGTTGGGCAGCTCACTGACATCGTTAGCAGCCGGTGCGTCGCAGTCTGTAAGTCTGCCGACGTCATCGCTTGTCGACACGTGACGGTTTGGCAGGCTGATGATGTCGTTGGTGGGCGTGTCACCGTCTGACAGCCGGTGTCGCCGCCGATCACGTGGCCCGGAACTGTTCCCCGCCTGTCCGTCGGGTACCAGTGACTGTTGACCGCGCGGTATCCGCGTGCCGAGACCGCCCACTGAGGTGTACCGTTTCGTCTGTGTCACCTGTCGGTCGTGTCACCTCCGCCCTGTGTGGGGTCCCGCCGATGCACGCAGCGGTCCACCTCCACGGCCTCTGGTTCGCTGTACCTCGCTGGCCCGCGAGCCGTGCGTCCCCCGGGTGATGACGTCACCGCAGCAACCGTGCGTCACGAGCTGACCCGGCCGTGACCGACGACGGCCAGCTGACTGTCGGGCCGGTGAGCCGGCACGCCCCAGGCAACCGGACGGTTAACCGGAGCCGACATTGACCAGCGCGATACGATCGGCTCTGTGGACCGAACGCGGCGCGGAGGCCGCGCCGGGTCAGCCGCGCCAAGGATTCTCGCTTTCTACGGCGGTCGGATGTGGCGGGTTGCGGCTGGTTCCGGCGGCGCGGCGGCAGCCGGACGCGGCTTCGTTTACCGGCACGCCAGCACGGCTGCCGATGGCGGTCGGCGCGTTTTTACCGACTGTTTGTTGGCATTGTTGTGATTGCTGGCCGGCAGTCGGGCGCGCAGCGTCTCGGCCGCCCGACGACCGTCCAGACGCCGGCCGGCTGCCAACGCGCCTGCCCACTCCAGCGTGGCCACGCCCACACGTGACGGCGCATGTGCGGCTCCAGCGGTGGAGTTTGTGACCCTCACTGACCGCCTTGAACGATTGACTCCCCTCGCTTATGACACGGCGTTCGTGATTACCTATCAGCGCCCTTCAGTCATACGCGACACTATGGAACTGTTCGATATGGTTCACCTTGACACTTAGCACAATGCATCTTGGAGAGATATTCACATATTTACCGGCACAATAATCGTTTGGGTGAATTGTGGGCGTGCATCTGTTGGGCAATACCGTTGCACAAGTCGACGCCTAACGGCCAGCCGGCCTATCGATCTCTATCTGAGCCATTCGCTTTTTCCGCTGCAGCCGGTCAGCCGGTACTTGCCTTGGATTGTCGCTGATACCACGCTCGGCAAACGTTATTGGTGCGACCATATCGCGCGGCTTAGCATCGCATGTTGACCCAGATAAGTTCACGTGTAGCATTTGCAAGTTGCCATTCGACACTATTCAAGCGATAAATCGCAGGCTCCGGGTAAAAAGTGATGCACGTCGTGAGGAGAATGTTTTTGTTCTGGCGGAGTAGTGCTTCGAGGCTGACGGGGCGGCCCTTTTGTGTCATTTTCGAACAATGCATGCGATAAGTGCCAAATCTGGGCGATTTTCGGCGTTTATTGGGGAGTAATTGGACAGCTTCGTGACCATCGCGCGTGCGTCATGTTATTCAGTGGGTGAGTTTTACTATTGTTTAGGTAGAATGTGAACTGCAGACTGGTTCAATGTGCGCAAGGATGTCAGGTTGGCTCAATCAAAACGGTGAGTATGAAGGTGCTCATGGATGGCAAAAAGCTCGCCCAGTAGCCAAGGATCGTGATTGATGCTGGCTAATTGTACTACCCGTCGTACCATTGAAAGACTGAAGGGGCAATGGCTGACATAATGAACATACTTGTCTGTCTAGTAAGAGAGCTTAGCATCTCTGGTGTGTTCACTCGTCAAGTTATTTTCAGCTCCAGTGACGCTCCCTTAAACAGCATCACGGAAGGGCTGTGACGCTCGGTACCGATATTTGACACTTTGGCGTACAATTTTGGTTTCAACCCGCTAGAACACTGCACTTGCAACTGCATGTAATTTTCGTCCGTATTATTATCTTTTTGAGACACTACGTTCCATAGAGCTGCTTCGCCTGTCTTATATTGCCACCAGTTGCCTTTATGCTAGTTCTGGTAGTTCGAGTAAATGTGTAGCGATCGTGATAACGCCATTATTTGTCCGATCATTTTCACCGTAGGAATCCTTCAAGAATATTTTGTATCCGTCCCTGCCGTGGTGGCCAATGTACAATTTACGATGTGCGTTCTCTCCGACCCCGATGACATTGGGCACTACCCAGACAACAACAACAAAGTCATACGTTGCGCAATGACACTAATGCTCTCATGTTATCTCAGCTATTATTCAGCACATGCGGTGGTATGCAGCGGGATGTTGACCTCCACAGGTACAGATCTCACTACTTTCCCTTGTGGCATGCCTGCTGGTCAGCGGCTGGCTGTCTGCGGCTGACCAGCTGCAGCTGACCAGCTGACCGGCTGGCTGGGCTGTGCGAGCCGGTCTATCACCTGACCGACAGTCGGCCCTGAGGGTTGTCTGCGCGAGCCGGCAGCCACTCTCGTCCGCCGGGCGACGCCCCGCTATCCGGCCAACCACCTGACCGACAGTCGGCCCTGATGGTTGTCTGCGCGAGCCGGCAGCCACTCTCGTCCGCCGGGCGACGCCCCGCTATCCGGCCAACCACCTGACCGACAGTCGGCCCTGAGGGTTGTCTGCGCGAGCCGGCAGCCACTCTCGTCCGCCGGGCGACACCCCGCTAGCCGGCGGCGTCGCCGCTGCAGGCATCCTTCGGCGGCGATTAGCGGCGCGTTGGCGACGAGATGACGGCGGGCCGCAGCCGGCTGGGATTGCGGCGCTGAATGGTGGGCGATCCCGCGGCCAGCCAGCCATGCACGACGGGGCTGGTGGCCGGCCTCGCCGCACCGCCGCGCTCCGTTCCCGCGCCGGTGCCAGTGTGGGGGTCGCGCTCCGGCCGTGTGTACCGTGCAGGCGGGCCGGGTGGTGTGCTGGAGTCGCGGTCGCTGCCACCGGGTCAGCGGGCCGAATCGGCCGCCGAATTTCACCGAGCTCGCTCGCCGGCGTGGCAGACGGGTCTTCCGTGTCAGTGGCGCGGACTGAACGCTACCAGTTGGAGGTGTCGCCGCCCGGCCGCGGCATGTAGCACCGCGCGGCATGGGACTGCGCCGCCATGTGTGTGACTCGGTGTGTGACGTTTGTGCTGGCGCTGGGACCGCTCTGTGCTGGTCTGACGCGGGCCGGCCGCGCCGCCGCCTCCAGCGATGACGCGTCCCAGTCGTTCTACGCCACGCTGCTGACCCGGCCTGCCGGCGGCACGGAGCCGCCGGCCTCCACTCGACTGTCGTTCTCGGCAAACGGCAGCCACTACAACCTGTCGCTGCACCGGGCGCCGACGTTCGTCGACCCGAATTTCCTGGTGCTGCGGCGTTACGACAATTTCACCACTGTCGCGCGCGTGCGCGGCCACCAATCGGGGTCATGCTTCTACTGGGGCGAGGTGAGGCGCACGGGCGCGGCGCGGCCCGGCTGGGCGGTGGTCGACCTGTGTGGCCGTCTGTTGGGCCTGATGCAGGTGGACGGCCACAGCCTGGTGATCGAGCCGCGTGGCCGCAGCCGGCCGGCTCGCACGCCCCTCTCGGCGGCCATCATCGGGCCGCAGACGCTGCGCCGCCTGTCGGGTCCGCTGCGACCCGACGGTGCCGACCCGGCCCCGCCCGGCCGGAGGTGGCGGCAGCGTCGTGCCGTCCGCCGCAGCCGGCTCACCATTGAGCTGGCCGTGTTCGTCGACCTGGCGCTGCAGAAGCAGATGCAGGACCTGTACGGCGAGCACACCGACGACGAGATCACGCGCTTCGTCATGGCCATGGTCAGCGCCATGGAGCTGCTGTACGACGACTCCAGTCTGGAGCGGAAGATCCGCTTCGCGCTGAAGCGACTGGAGCTGCTGGAGACGGCGCCGGCCGAGCTGGAGCAGCAGCGTGACATCAACGCCTTCCTCACAAGCTTCTGCAAGTGGCAGCAGCGGCACAACCCGGTCGCCGACGTGGACCCTCTGCACTGGGACCACGCCGTGCTGCTGACCGGGGTCGACCTGTTCACCGCCGCCAGCGCCAGGGAGGTCAACCGGCAGGTGGTCGGCTTCGCGCCCGTCGGCGGCATGTGCAACGGCGCCAGCAGCTGCACCGTCAACGAGGGCAAGGACTTCGAGTCTGTGTACATCGTGGCGCATGAGATCGGCCACAGTCTGGGCATGCATCACGACGGTCAAGGCAACGAGTGCAACGAAGAGGACCACATCATGTCGCCCACGCTCGGCACCGGCAAGAACACGTGGTCCACGTGCAGCCGCGACTATTTGGACCGGTTCGCGGCGCTGCCGCAGGCCGAGTGTCTGACGGACTCGAGTCTGAACAGCGACTTCGAGGCGCGCCGGCCGGACACTCTGCCGGGCGAGAGCATCGGCGCCGACGAACAGTGTCGGCTCAAGTACGGGCCGAGCAGCGCGCGCGCGCGCCAGCAGCCTCTGGTCGAGGTGTGCGTCAACCTGCACTGCAAGTACGATCACCACCGCTGGACGAGTCACCCGGCGCTGGAGGGCACCGCCTGCGGCTACGACACGTGGTGTCGGCGCGGCCAGTGTGTGGCGCGCAGCGGCCACGCCGGCCAGTCGGCGCGCGCCGACGGCGGCTGGAGCCAGTGGAGCGAGTTCTCGCCGTGCGCCAGCTCCTGTCTGTTCGGCGCCGACCGCGCGCTGACGTCGGGCAGCGCCGGCGTGCGCCAGCGGTCGCGCCACTGCAACACCCCGTACCCGCGCAACGGCGGCACAGAGTGCGACGGCGGCGCACAGCAGTACGAGACGTGCGCCGCCGAGGCGCTGTGCGTGCGCGCCGGCCATCGCACCGTCACCGAGTACGCGCGCGACATCTGCCGCAAGGCGGCGCGCCAGGACCACCGCCTCTCCGGCCACGGTATCAGCCGCGTCACCAACAACGCCTTCGACGCGTGCAACATCTGGTGCGAGCGGCGCGACGGCAGCTTCGAGCGGCACCGGCAGTCGTTCCCGGACGGCGTGCGGTGCGCCCTGCAGCAGGCGGCCGGCCACCGGCTCCACCACTGCGTGGACGGCCGCTGCCAGATCTTCTCCTGCGACGGCGACACGCTGCACACAGCCGGCACTCCCGCCGACTGCCAGCCGCCCGGCTACGTGCAGAACGGTCTGCAGCCGCTGGCCACGCCGGCCGACGGCGGCTGGACGGCGTGGCGCGCCTACTCGCGCTGCCGCTTCAGCTGCACGGCGCGCGCCGAGGGACTGGAGCTGGTGCAGCGCCGCTGCCGACGCCGGCCCTGCGCTGGCCTCCGCAAGACGGTACGCCACTGCTCGCCGCGCCTGGACGGCACCGACTGCGTGTCGCTGCGCACGCCGTTCGAGTACGCCACCGAGGTGTGCCAGCGCTACCGCAAGAAGCTCGGTCTCAGCCAGTTGTCGGGCATCGGCATGCAGCTGTCGGCGTCCGACGACGATCCCGACAGGCCGTGCACCGTCACCTGCCAGGACCGCGACGCGTCGCTCCGCTTCTACCGGGTCAAGGGCCGCGAGGGCTGGTTCCCGTTGGGCGTCGACTGCGGCCGCGGCGAAGAGCGGCGCAAAGCCTTCTGCCTGAGCGGCATGTGCGTCGACTTCGGCGACGACGGCACACCGCTGCACAACTTCAAGTACGACTACGCTTTCCTGTTCGAGTCGAGCTTCCGCTTGCGCCGCGTCACCCGGCGCGCACTGCCCAACGGCACCGTGGCAGGGCGCGGCGTGGATCGCGCGTTCATCGAGCGCGTCATCAGCGAGCTGCGCCTGGAGAAGAGCGGCGACGTCGCGCCGCCGCCGCACGTTATCAGCGCCGACGACATCGACCTGGGCAACCCGCTGCAGCTGACTGAGCTGCCGGCCGACCTGCGCCACAACACGGCACCGCCGCTGCCGCCGCCGCCGCCGGCCGACAACCAGCTGAACGCGGCGTTCGCGCTCGGTGAGCCGAGCCGCCTGGTGGAGCCAGACGGGCCGCCGAAGCCGGAGTCGAGGTGGGAGCCGGAGCCGGAGCCGGTGCAGGCGCCGGCGGCCGGCAGTCGTCTGCACGTGCTGAGCCCGGCTGTGCTCGTGGTGACGATGATCACCCTGATGCGGTGAAGCCCCGGTGTCGGGTCTGCTGGAGCACCCGGCGCTGCCGGGCGGCGCCGCTGACGATGCGTCAACAAGCCGCCAAGAGTCG
>JAOTOM010001618.1:25000-74404 GCA_034440615.1 Ashinkailepas kermadecensis | reverse complement strand
GGGCAACAAAGATGGTTAATGGTATAGACAACCTGGCATATGTGGAAGGATTGAAGAAATTGAATATGTTTTCACTTAGATATAGAAGGCTGAGAGGAGATCTCATCGAGGTTTTTAAATTTGTGCATGGTCAGGAACAGGGATATCTCAGGGAAATGTTTGAATTTAACGGAAATGATGCAATTAGAGGTCATCAATTCAAAATTAAAGTTAATCACAGCAGGACAAGGTTAAGACAGTCTTTCTTCACCAACAGGGTAGTAGAACACTGGAACCAGCTGCCAGGAACCATTGTCAGTAGCAACACACTGAACATCTTTAAAAACGGCATAGACAATCATTATAAGAATAGGGGGCTTGTTTTTCTGTATTCCAGGGAGGGTTGATAGACAGATTTGGTGCGCACTGGTTCAGTGTCGAAAGTGCAGCCAAGAAGGGCCTTTGTGGCTCATAGTTGCACTGATCTTTTATGTCTTTATGATTGATCTCAGATAATTTGCTAACGAAGGGTTGTTGTGAGTTATTTGCCATCTAAAGTCGATTTCAGCGCTCCTTTTACCCTAGTGAAGTCTGAAATATTTGCTTGCAAGCTATTCCAACTGGTTCAACACATCTTGGCATGATGTGGGAGGGGGACCAACTTTATTGTCTAGGCGAACCACCTTGATGTTAATTGGTAATTCGTTTTACAACGCGATCTTTTGATCTTTTATGTCTTTATGGCTTTTGTGTCACTGATCTTTTATGTCTTTATGTCTTTATGGTCTGTGTGTGGTGCGTGTGGTGGTGACACGTCAGATGTGGGTGATGTTTGTGGTGATGGTGAGGATGTTGGTTGGTAGGCTAGTGGCAGTGGAGGTTGTGAGGGTGGGGTGGGTGCCGGTTGGCGTGCTGGCAGTGGTGGTGGTGGTTGTGTGCTGAGCGGTGTGCTGCGGTGTATGTTGGTGTTGGGGGTCGTGTCTTGCGTGTCGTGGTGTTTGTGGGTGTTGGTGTGTGCTGCAGTTGTGTTTGGTCTGCTTGTGTGCCGGCGTTTTTGGTGTGTTTGTGCTGTGTGGGTGTGGGTGTTGGCAGAGCCGGGTATTCTGTGTGTGTTCGTGGCGGTGGAGCTGGTCGGTGTGTACCCGGCTCTGTGCGGCGAGCCGGCCAGGCTGACTGCGGGTCGGACATCCATGCTCCGGCCCGTGGTATGGCCCAGCCTTCTAGGTGGACGAGGCGGAGTATATCGCGTTCCATCGTCCACGTAGGGCAGGCCCTGTCACAGGCCACGTGGTCCCCCCCCTGCAGGCGGCGCAGCAGAGCTCGCCGCTATCTATCGCATGCATTTGAGTCATGGTGTTGTGCGCATTTTCCGCAAGTGTATGTGGTGGCACGGCACCCCCCCCCCCCCCTTTGATTGGCCGTAAAGTTGGCACTTTTGGCAGCGCCGCGGGAGGGGTGCGCGTAGTTTGACTGCGTATCTCATGTACCCTGCTTTTGCGCGAGTTGGCGGTGTTCTTTAGCTGAATGTGAGAATTATGAGGTTGTGGTATGGTTGTGGAATTATGAGGTTGTATGAGGTTGTGTTCCCTGGTCTTGTGGGTGGCCTGTATGCGGCGGAGACGCCCTGGTCCCCAAATTTGAGGGCCCTCGCCGACATGCAGGCCAGCTCCGGTGCGGTTTTGTGGTGCTTGTTAGGTGTGATGTATGTGCTTATGTTGTATGTGGTGTTGAAAGAGTGAGCCGGTGTCAGGTGTGTGTTTCACAGTACAGCACAGTACACAGTACAGCGTCACAGGCGGAGGGTACGGAAGGTCGTGAAGAAAGCCGGACAGATTGTAAAAGCAGGGCCGATAAAGTTGAAGAGAACACAAAGAAATCGGAAACTGTGCTTCAATGGAGCACGATTAGAAGGAGTAGAAAATATCGTGCAGAATGCACTAGAGGGAAAACCAGGGGAGTGGGGTGAGTTGGAGGGAGTCCGGGGTGGGAGGTGCGGCAGCACCGCCGGACTGACCGTAGGCTGTAGATGAAGACGTCACAGAAGCACAGAAGCACTATAGCACGTAGCTGAAGGGGAAGTTGTAGATGAAGTCGAAGTTGAGGTCCGGGCCTGAGAGTCTTGAAGTCGGAAGCCGAAGAGTCTTGAGAGGTCTTGAAGAGTAGATGAAGTCGCAGAGGGTGTGAAGAGGCAGAGTGTAACGGAAGGTGCAGAGTCCAGTACAAAGGAGGGAGGAGAGCTGGAGTCGGGAGATGAGTTGTGTTGTGTGTGTGCAGGGGCGTCGATTTGTATCCTTTTGCGGGGCCATGCCCCCCCCCATGCTGATCTTGGCCCCCCACCCAATGTTGATTTGGGCCCCCCAATAACCCATGCTATTTTTATGCTGATAAAAAGCTAAAGGAAAAAAAAGAAGAAAAACACTGTGTTAGGTACATAGAAAACTTAGTTGATGTTAACCAGCACATTTTGTACTGAAAAAGAACAGATTTGGATTAGATAGTTGACTGAGTATCCGACTTTTGCTACACAATTCAAAATTATGTGCAAAAAAACAAAATAGCTAGATTTCCCTCCACTGTGGAAGGAAAACTTACAGCATACAATGTTAAGATTTGACGATGATGCATTTTAAACCAGATTGTCTTTTAAAAAAATGTTAAGCCACAAAACAACAATTGGATTGTCATACTGATATTTATACATGCCACCAATGGCAAAACCACAGGCATATGAGCTTAAACAGGAAAAAATCCATTCTTAATTTCCAGTCATTGTCAAACTTGCATTGCCCAGTGAAGAACAATGACAATCATCATTGAGATTGTGGATATGCAAACTATAATTATCTTCAGCAGCCCACCTATCACACCATCAGCTTGATATTTACCTAGGTACCTACCTACATGCCCAATGACAATGCATGCATTAAATATTGATATGGGGAAAAACGAGAGCCATGTGTGGGCAAATCTGCCAGCTTATGATACCATGACAGAGAAAAGTCAGCAAGAAGCTGCATGGCCACTGCATTATAATTGGTATTCCTAAAAGAATTTAAAAAAAGCTGTGGCTCACATGACTTTTAAGCAAACCTTACAGTCATACAAGACCAATGCTATACAAGAAATAGCCTTGACAAGACCAATGTCTCGTACGCCACAAAAACACCATTATTAAACGCCGCAAAAATACCGTTATTTTAAAAGGTACACCAAAGTTCGCATTCAAACCTTGATGACGTCATATGTTTGTATTCGTATATTGCAGAAATTGGAAGCATCAGGCAAGTTTCAATTTCACTGCACATGGGTGGGGGAGTGATTTTTTTAGGCGTACCGGACCACAGAGGTCATTTGCGCCACCTTTGAAGCGAGTACGTTACATGTCTGACTATAAAAGCGGGTGTTTGCGATCAAGGTGCAGGCATGTGGACGTTTACGTAAAGGGAATTTTACGTTATAGTTTGTGTGATATTTTAGGCGCTGAAGGCGGGGCTAGGATGGGGACATCCCCCTAATGTCTAGATGGCAGGGGCGTCGATTTGTATCCTTTTGTGGGGGCCAGGGCCCCACCAATGTGGATCTTGGCCCCCCAATGTTGATTTGGGCCTCCCCAATAACATATGCTATTTTTATGCTGATAAAAAGTTGAAGGAAAAAGAAGGAAAACACCATGCTAGGTACATAGAAAATGTAGTTGATGTTAACCAGCACATTTTGTAATGAAAAAAACAGATTTGGGTTAGATAGTGGACTGACTCTCCACCTTTTGCTACAAAATTCAAAATGGTGCGCACAAAAACCAATTGGCATTGTCAAACTTGCATACAATCCAGTCCCGTGAACAACAATCAGTTATCATTGAGAGTGTGGATATACAAACTATAAATAACCTCAACAGCCCACTCATCACACTATCAGATTGGTATTTACCTGGTACCAACCTAGCAGGGGCGTCGATTTGTATCCTTTTGCGGGGGCCATGGCCCCCCCATGCTGATCTTGGCCCCCCAAATGTTGATTTGGGCCCCCCAATAACCCATGCTATTTTTATGCTGATAAAAAGCTAAAGGAAAAAAAGAAGAAAAACACTGTGTTAGGTACATAGAAAACTTAGTTGATGTTAACCAGCACATTTTGTACTGAAAAAGAACAGATTTGGATTAGATAGTGGACTGAGTATCCAACTTTTGCTACACAATTCAAAATTATGTGCAAAAAAACAAAATAGCTAGATTTCCCTCCACTGTGGAAGGAAAACTTACAGCATACAATGTTAAGATTTGATGATGATGCATTTTAAACCAGATTGTCTTTTTAAAAAATGTTAAGCCACAAAACAACAATTGGATTGTCATACTGATGTTTGTACACGCCACCAATGGCAAAACCACATGCATATGAGCTTAAACAGGAAAAAATCCATTCTTAATTTCCAGTCATTGTCAAACTTGCATTGTCCAGTGAAGAACAATGACAATCATCATTGAGATTGTGGATATGCAAACTATAATTATCTTCAGCAGCCCACCTATCACACCATCAGCTTGATATTTACCTAGGTACCTACCTACATGCCCAATGACAATGCATGCATTAAATATTGATATGGGGAAAAACGAGAGCCATGTGTGGGCAAATCTGCCAGCTTATGATACCATGACAGAGAAAAGTCAGCAAGAAGCTGCATGGCCACTGCATTATAATTGGTATTCCTAAAAGAATAAAAAAAAAGCTGTGGCTCACATGACTTTTAAGCAAACCTTACAGTCATACAAGACCAATGCTATACAAGAAATAGCCTTGACAAGACCAATGTCTCGTACGCCGCAAAAACACCATTATTAAACGCCGCAAAAATACCATTATTTTAAAAGGTACACCAAAGTTCGCATTCAAACCTTGATGACGTCACAGGTTTTTATTCGTATATTGCAGAAATTGGAAGCATCAGGCAAGTTTCAATTTCACTGCACATGGGTGGGGGAGTGATTTTTTTAGGCGTACCGGACCACAGAGGTCATTTGCGCCACCTTTGAAGCGAGTACGTTACATGTCTGACTATAAAAGCGGGTGTTTGCGATCAAGGTGCAGGCATGTGGACGTTTACGTAAAGGGAATTTTACGTTATAGTTTGTGTGATATTTTAGGCGCTGAAGGCGGGGCTAGGATGGGGACATCCCCTAATGTCTAGATGGCAGGGGCGTCGATTTGTATCCTTTTGTGGGGGCCAGGGCCCCACCAATGTTGATCTTGGCCCCCCCAATGTTGATTTGGGCCTCCCCAATAACATATGCTATTTTTATGCTGATAAAAAAGTTGAAGGAAAAAAGAAGGAAAACACCATGCTAGGTACATAGAAAATGTAGTTGATGTTAACCAGCACATTTTGTAATGAAAAAAACAGATTTGGGTTAGATAGTGGACTGACTCTCCACCTTTTGCTACAAAATTCAAAATGGTGTGCACAAAAACCAATTGTCATTGTCAAACTTGCATACAATCCAGTCCCGTGAACAACAATCAGTTATCATTGAGAGTGTGGATATACAAACTATAATTAACCTCAACAGCCCACTCATCACACTATCAGCTTGATATTTACCTGGTACCTAGGCACCTAGGTACATGCTACAGAAAGACTTAGAAGAGCTTGTGAAGTGGTCCAAAAAATGGCAGATGAAATTAAATTTTGATAAGTGCAAAATCATGCATGTATGCAGGGGCGTCGATTTGTATCCTTTTGTGGGGGCTATGGCCCCACCAATGTTGATCTTGCCCCCCCCAATGTTGATTTGGGCCCCCCCAATAACCTATGCTATTTTATGCTGATAAGAAAGCTAAAGGGAAAAAATGAAAAACCCCATGCTAAGTAGAAACATTGATGTTAACCAGCACATTTTGTACTGAATAGAAACAGATTTGGATTAGATAGTGGACTGGCTCTCCACCTTTTGCTGAAAAATGTAAAATTGTGTGCAAAAACAAACAAAATAGCTGGAATTCCCTCCACTGTGGAAGTACAGCTTACATCTTTCTGGGTTGGTTGGTTGGTTATTTGGGTTTACGGCCGCATTGACTGCGTTGGTCATACAGCGCCCATACAACTTCTCTTGTTCCCACCTTAAAGCACAATAATACCCAAAAGTTTCCGAAAAAATTTACAACCATGTTCACAAAAAATATAATTTTTTATTCAAAATCAGCTTAGGTTAGGTTAGGCTCGGTTAGGTTTCTTTTTTAAGGTTGAGAATTTTCAGAAAATAAATTAAGTGACATTTTAATTTAGTTTAATTTTTTGTTCTCAAAAGATAGGTTAGGGTAGGCTAGGTTAGGTTTTGTTGCATTAAAAAAAAACATTTATGTTTATGCTATGTTACCGAACTCAAAGCCTTTTTGGCATTATTTTGCTCACAACCTGAAAAGTAAGCACAGAAAATAAGTGGGTCCAATCATCTTAGTCACCTTCATAAACATGGTATTCTGCATATTTTTTTTTTTTTTAAAGGAAAAAAGACACCTTAGACCGCAAGGTTACCAAATAATTTGCAATTTTGGGGGAAACTATTTTGGATTTTTTTTATAAAGTTTTCCAACTTGAAAAACCTAAACTAACCTAACTTAACCAAACCTAACCCATTTGCTTGCTATATGGAGGCAAATGTGTGTACAAACTTGTCTTGTTACCACCTTAAAGCACAATAATACCGATTTGGCTAGGTTAGGCTAGTTTAGTTGTTTACCTTGGAAAAATTGTTCAATCATTTTCAAAAATAAAATAAAATCGGAAATTTTCCTTCAAAAGCAGCTGACATTAGGTTCGGGTAAGTTGGGTTCGGTTGTTCAATTTATAAAATTTTCAGAATATATATTGCTTAATTTTTGTTTCTATTTTTTTCTCCAAAGCAGGGGTGTCGATTTGTATCGATAGACACTAGCGCGTATTAAATGTCACAAATCGTGATGGGCGTTCCTCAGAACATCCAAAATCGTAACATCCAAAGAAAAAATTACAGTTACAGAAATTCCAGCGCCTAAAGTCTAAATTTGAGGTTACAGTGACAAATGTGACGGAGGTAAGACATTTGTGGTGCAATTGCGCGCAGTGTTTAATCCGGAGGCCAATCTCATGTGACGTCGTACTGATTCGTTTTTGTACTTCGCACATTCTGATGTATCTGCGGATTGGTGTGATTTTAAATAGTGAATAAATAGCTTGCTGATATTTAATTCCCAAAGGAACAGTAGTTGAAGAAGTTGGCAGGTAAGCTTGAAAAAGTCCAGTCCATGCTTTTTTCTGATTTGTGCTCAGGGTTTCCATGTTAATATCACATAACTACCACGTTTGTCTTCAAGAAGAGCTGTTTTTAGTTTACTTTTATTAATATTTTCATTCCACTGCTCTTAGTGCCCTTTCTGCCCAGGATTGGGGCACCTAGTGTTGCATTTCCGTCCAGGGGTTGGCACACCTTTTGGTAAATTTACAGCTTAAGGTAATTTCTGATTAATTTTTTTTCCATGCAATGTTTAGGAATGTAATGAACATGATGTTACTGCTCATTTTGGTAAATTTGTGTTTTAAGGTGTTTTATGAATTCGTGGAATGTATCATTTCAATGCAATGTTTATGAATGTGACTCAGATGATGGGACCACTCATTTTCTATACAAATGCCTACATTTCAGGCTGTGAGCAAAATAACACCAACAAAAAGCTTAGAATTGGGTGGCATAGGGTAAAGTATTTTTTTTGTTAAATAAAAAAATGCAACATAACCTAACCTAACCTAGCTTAACCTCCCCTTGGAGAAAAACAAAACCAAAACATCAAGTTGTAAAAATTTCAAGCAATGTATTTTTTTTACAATTAAAAAATGTAACCCAACTTAACTTAATCTAACATAAGCTGCTTTTAAAGAAAAAAGATCTATTTCTTTCAAATTTTGGAACAATTTTTGCAAAAAATGTCCAACTTAAACACTTAAACTAATCTAACATCACCAAACATAGCCCATTTGTTTGCTTTATGGAGGCAAATGTGTAATAACTTGCCTAGTTACCACCTTAAAGCACAATAATTCTGGTTAGATTAGATGGGTTAGGTTTTTTCATTTGCAAAATTTCAAGAAAATAAATTGCTATATATTTTTCCAATCTTGTTTTTGTAGTTGTTTTCTCCAAGGTCAGGTTAGGCTAGGTTACGTTAGGTTATGTTGAATTTGTAATGTATTTCTTTTAATTGCTATGTTACTAACTCCAAGCCCATTTTTAATGTTATTTTGCTCACAACCTGCTCACAACCACAAGCATTTGCACAGAAACTGAGTAGTGCCATCAGCTTAGTGACATTCATAAACATTGCATTGGAAATTTAAATAAAAAAATATTAATAAAACACATAAAAGCACAAATTTAATGTCCTTTCTTCTGCAAATGCATGCCTTTCAATTGGGAGTAAAAAATAACACCAAAAAAAATGGTGTGGAGTAAGGAAATATAGCATGCAAATAATGTTCAAGATGTATGATAACCTTACCTAACATAGTTCAACTTCCCATACAAGAAATTAATTGTTTTTAATTTAAATTTTCGAGGCATTTTCTCAAATATTTTCAACTTAAAAAACCTAACCTAAGCTAGCCTGAACCGTTTATTATTTTTTTGTAGAAAAATAATTAACAAAAAATATTTACCAACAAATGATTCTTTTTATAACTTACAACAAAAGCCTAACCTAACCTGACAAACCTAACCCCTTTGTATGCTTCATGGAGGTAAAATGTGTGTAAAACTTGTCTTGTGGTTACCTTAAACTGTGATAATACCTGGCTTTTTGGGTAATTTTTTCAGCTCATGGTACTCTCTGACTTCTTTGAATTTCTTTTTTTAATGCAGTGTTTGTTAATGTGCTGAACATGATGTAACCGCTCATTTCCTCTACAGATGCACACTTTTCAATTGTGAGGAAAAATAACATGGAAAAGGGGGCTTGGATTTGAGTAATATAGGATGAAAAATAATGTTCAGATAAAAAAACATGTAACATAACCTAACCTAACCTAGCCTAGACTTCCATGCAAGAAATGATTATTTTTATGCCCAATTCCCCCCCCAAAAAAAAAAAATTTGTTCTCAAACATTTTCAACTTAAAAAGTCTAACATAACCTAATCTAGCTTGAACCGTTTTTGAAGACTTTTTTATTTACTAACTTACAACAAAAGCCTAGCCTAACGCAACTAGGCAAAACCTAGCTCCTTTGAATGATTCGTGGAGGTAAAATGGGTGTAAAACCTGTCTTGTGGTTACCTTAGACTGCAATAATATCTCTTTTTGTGCTACCTGGTGCACGTGATGAACCTCCATCTGCATGCTGCATGAGAGCATTGCACTTATTGCTTCACAAAGAACAATAACATGTTGAAAGTACTATATTTTCAGGAATGGAATCCTGTGCTGATAACATTTTCTGAGTTATAAATTTGCAGATCAGATCTACATCATTTGTGTTAATAAATATGAGAAATTCATAGAAATGCATACACCGGTTTGTGGACAAGAAGTTATTCTGATGATTTCTGATGTATTGGAAAATGACAAATTTTCATGATGGAAGCAGGCAAAGTTAAAGTACTTATATCTCAATAAGTGGTCAGTTCACTAACAAGACAGCAAATTCACTCAAATAGCACTCAAAATGCCAGGCGGCCCACTCTTTTTGCAAGTTTAAAATCGATGAC
Organism: Ashinkailepas kermadecensis; assembly: GCA_034440615.1. NCBI lineage: Eukaryota > Metazoa > Arthropoda > Thecostraca > Neolepadidae > Ashinkailepas > Ashinkailepas kermadecensis. Next base: position 64,690 of record JAOTOM010001618.1, on the reverse strand, counting down.
AGTGCTTTCTTGAATCATGTTTAAAGCACATGAAGGAAATGTATTGCTGACACTTGTTAGGAACTGATGTGTGTAACGTTAATTAACATTTCTAATGTCCTGATGTTTGTACACAAAATATAGCTCACTATTCTAAATAGCATGGGAAGTATCATGCCATATATCATGGCTAATTTATGGTCAAACTGTTATGCAGCAGATTCCCTGCATTGTTACTTAGTTATTTGGGCTTTAGGGCACAGACCATGTTGATCACATAGCTCCCTGCATTGTTGTTAACTGATATATCAGTATGTTTGCAAATTCACTTATGAGTGAATCCATACCATTCTCACTGGGGTATAAAAGCTACATTATAACATTGCTTCTACAATGCATATAACAGAAACCCATCTCGATTGTCCTACTTACTCAGGACACCATAGAAGTCAATGAAGCCAATGAAAACCATAGAAGTCAATGAAAATGTTACTTCATCCCCTGTATTGTTAATGAAAACAAGTCTCTTGAACCATATGTTATGTCCTTCACAGTGTTGCTCCATCCACCTCCAACTCCAACCCTAACCAAACTTCAGGAACTCATCCATCTCCAAAGCAGTCTGTTGAAGAAGGTATGTATTGCAGCATAACTACTGTGACCGGAATTCCATGGTATCCATGTTGCCTTACAATCCATCCTTGCTGATCCATGTAGCAGATGTTTGACTTTCCTCAAACTGTCTGGATAACTGGGGAGTTGAAATCACATGTGAGTGATGAAACAGATGAACTATTCCTGGATTCTTATGTTGCATCATTGCATGGCACAGTGACATACCGAATGGGAGGGGGAATTGTGGGCAGTTGCCTCACCCCCCCTCCTGATAGGTTGTGGGGCCCCCAAGAATCCGCCGAGCTTAGGAAAAAAATGCGCTATGCTCCCTAAAAATTTCACTCGGTCCACCAAAAATCGCACCGGGGCTCAGAAAAATCACTTTGGGGGCCCCCAAACGTAGCGCAGGGGCCCCGATAATGACGCTGGGGCCTCAAAAGTTTGCACCTGGGCCCCTGAAAATCACGTTGGGGCCGCAAACAAGTCGTGCCGGGATTCAAGAAAATCACGACGGGGGCCACAAACGGTCGGGCCGGGGCCTCCTGAAAATCACGCCGAGACTGGGGTACTAAGAATTATCACCCGGGCCCCTGAAAATCACGCCAGAGGCCTGACAGGTCCCACCGGGGCTCTAAAAGTCTCGTTGAGATCACCCAACAAATGAAGCCGGGTAAATGAAAAACAGTCCGGACACGGAAAATCAATCTGGGATCTCAACAATAGCTCCAAAAGCCCACAAAACTTGTTGGGCCCCCACAAACGTGTCGTAGCCACCGCAAGGGATCCCAACAAGTGACGACGGGGCCCCAAAAAATCGCACTTAGACAAAAAAAATTCACGCCGCTTCTCTTGAAAATCTCACTGGGGCCAAAACGTCGTGCCGGAGCCCCACAAGTTGCAGCTGGCTTCCCAAGTACCAATATATACCCGGAATGTCACCTTGCGGACGGAAAAATTGCGTCAAAGATCCACAAAATAAGAAGTCGTCGGACGCCGGAAAAGAAACCTGTTTGGGCACCGGAAAAAACGCACCGAGAGCCAGAAGAATCGTACCGGGTTCCAAAAATAGCCTGCAGGGGGCTTATAAAAATAGACTTCACCACAAAAACCACAAGGAGACTCCATCGAATCGACCAGAGCACCGGAAAATTAAGAATGGGTCCCGAAAGAAAATTATCCGAAGGGCCTTTCTACTCTCGATCGTGCAATCTGCGGAAAAAAACACGTTGAGCAGCCGCAGTGGCGTACTAAAGGGAAAAATTCCCCTCCCTAACGTTAGGCACCAAGGAAATACTTTCACCCATCGTCATCACCGTTCAGGTCTGCTGTGCTCTGATGCTTTATCAATGCCGGTGTGTTTTAGCCTGCATCTGATCGCTGAAGTATTTTTATTTAAGCCGGTGTGTGTTTGTTGGTGTGTGGAGTGAGGAGGAGGGTAACAGTGACGGTGGCGGTGACGGTGACGATAGATCCGAGCCCACTATATGGCACTGCAGTCGCATGCTATTACTCAGAGTTGTTATGTTGGTGAGTTCGAGTCTCACCTGTCGCTACTCTTCGCCCGCGACCAATCGGCGTGAGAGATTGGCGACGCTATATGACACAACGGTCGACGTGTCGTAGAACCAATAACCAACCAAGAGTTGTTATGTTGACATGTACTGAACACTGCTCTTTTAATTATGTGACTTCACCAGTTATTGGACGATTTTCCCCGTTGGTGAGGATGCTTAATAAACATAAACATGCACATCGTCGAATAAAAAATCATAATTTCTGAGATCTGAAAATATAGTGGGCTAAATCCGATGAGTTTTTTTTTTTTTTTGGGGGGGGGGGGGTCTAGTGCGTTGGCACTTCGGCCCCCCCCCAATGTTTTTCAAAAATCGACACCCCTGTGTGTGTGTGTGTGTGTGTGTGTCTGTATGGTGTGTTGGTGGCAGGTGTGTAGGTGGCAGGTGGCGGATGGCTGGCGGCGGCAGGTCGATCGAGCTCTTGCGGTCGAGAAGCTGTCGCTGAGACGTGGAGACGTGCGAAACCGAGGAGTCCCAATTCAACGATCGTCGTTGAAAAGGAATCAGCAATACGTTGTTACTTACATTCGGTACTTCTTGTAATGATGTTATGGCCATCCAATTTGCAAACAGAGCATTGCGCATGATTTTGGTTTTCTTTGATGTGGTCCATAGCACATCTAATGCGTTGTTTCTATTCAATTTAGGCCATAATTCATCGCTTTTTCTCTTGTACTGGTATATACCAGAAAAACACGTCTTTTTCTCTTGTACCGGTATATACCAGAAAAACACGTTTGATGCGCACAACAAATCCACGCAGGAAGCATCACATAGTGATACCGTCCATATAGTAGAATGCGATGCTTTCAAATTTGGTAGAACTCTGCAGCAACATATTTGTTCACATTGCACAAAATGCTAATATACGTTCAAAATGTGCATGTTCAAAATGATAACGAAACCACACCGACGAATGTTATATTGCAAAAAATGGTCGGATGTGGCTGTACTTAACATCGCTGAACCCCACGATGAAGGTGGGATGGCCATGTCCCCTCCCCATTCCTAGGACTGTGTATAGGTTGGTTATGAAAGCTGTACCATGCAAAGTTCAAGACATAGGCCAAGACAAATCATCGCTTAGTCGTTAAAATAGATAGAATGTCGGTAAAATAAGTAGGTACGTCTTTACGTACTTCCAGATGCAAGTCAAATCAAGGGAACAATTTGGAATAGCTCGGCATGAATGCTGATTTGAAACAATTGTAATCTAGTGGGTGCGGCGAGTCGCCTGTTCCACTGCCTCACGTTTTTCTGCAAGTCCGTCGCCGGCTACATCAGCAGCACATTCAACACTGAGCGGCTGATGTGACATTATCAAGTCCATAGGTCAGTCAGTGACGGAGACATGCGCGCTGCATGTGGCAGGTAATTTGTGCAACCGTTTTGACGTCGCCATTCACGTCGCTGCTGTGCCGACCACTCGCCTCGTCCACACGGTCGCCAGCGTGTCACGTGACCCGATGCCCCCAGCTGCGGCAACGTCCGCGGCAGGCAGGTGGTCAGTCCGCGCCGGCCCCTGTTGACAGGTCATTCCGCGGCTCATTACCGCCGTGCCGCTGAATGCGGCACCTGTTGCGGCCATCGACTGGATGCGAGGGGCGCGCGTCTGGTGCCGGAGGCGCTAGAAACGGCGCACCACCTGCCGCCTGGAGCGGCGGCTCCAAAGCGCGCGGGGCTCCGCCCAACTTCCTGCCGGTTTGTCTTGGTGACGTCGTCGTCGGCGAGACCGAATACCAAATAGCCCCGCGGCGAATTGAGGGGAAAATTGAGCCCGAGGCCATAAAGCAACATTTGCTGGCGGAGTTTCCCGATCGTGACGGCGATGCAAACGGCGGCGAATGTGGCGCTGCGCCTCGAGTCTGCTCGAGGTGTAATTATATAGCCGCTGTCGGCGGATCTACACCGGGTAATAGTGCAGCGTGAATCTGCGAAGACTGACGAAGTGGCAGCAGTCAGCGGACTACTCACGGTCTCTAGATTCTGCGAAGACTGACGAAGTGGAAGCAGTCAGCAGACTACTCACGGCCTCTAGATTCTGCGGAGACTGACGAAGTGGCAGCAGTCAGCAGACTACTCACGGTCTCTAGTTTCTCAATGTGGTGTCTCTGCGGAGGACTGGCTCCGTGGCAGCGGACGAATCCGGGTGTATCACATGACTGAACTAGTCCGCATGGCTCAGTCGTGCATCAAATTATGGACGTCAGTTATCGACTAAGTATCTGTCTGAAGTTCCCTAGTTATTTTCAGATGTGATCCGCACCACAGGGACTCCACCCAGTCATTGATTCTAGGCTAAATTAACTGAAAGAAAATCTAAGTACACTAATGGTTTTCAAACATATTGCATGTAAATAATTCCTATCAACTCCCAGAATAAAAGCTCGCTCAGTTCCCGGGTCGCTAAAGGATCGTTGAAATATCTGACGCTGTCGCAAATGGATTGCACTGACACATCGATCATCTCTGCTCTTTCCATTTGTTGCTGTCCTTGTTGATTTGGCCAAACATGATAGGCATATATGCCTTACAGATATGCACGAGGTAAAAGGTTCTCTCGGTTGAAAGGCGGCCCATCAAAAGGAAGGCAAAGCAACATTTACCCCGTTATGCTTTTCGCCGTCGTGTGACATGATCATGTCTTGTAAGCATGACGGAAAATCATTATATCGAACATAGATATTAACGGCAGCACATGTGCTTACTGCTTCATGCGAGGAACATAAGGTATGCTTAGGCCATCGGCAACATTGAATGGGCGCATGTTTTGCTTTAAATACAATTATTTAATGACGTACTTTGTTGCGATGTTTTCACACTTCACACTCAACACTCAACACTTCACACGTGACTACTTGAAGATAGCCGAGTACTTGCTGTATATTGAGGGTTCCACTCAGACTACTTGCATTGTACTATGCCAATGTCAAATGTTATGCTATGCTTTGCAATGCTACGCTTAAGCATCACGGCAGTTTTAGGTTGATCTGGAGCACCTGCCACCAAGTAGTCACGAGAAACGGTCATTGCACTCCGTCTCCTCACTTCATCTAAAACACATTTTCTTTCATGTTTTTTTATGTCTCCTCCTTTGGCTGTCGAAAGAGCGCCTCTCCGACTTAAAAGCATGCGCGCCCCAACAAACGTTTTTTCGCCTTCGCAGTTGGACGACAGTTCGCTGACGAGATATCTGGAAACCGTGGACCGCGACGACCTTCGCACGGTGACGCTCGGCCTCGACTTCCGGTTGCGCGAGTCGCACTTCAGCCTGTCCGGCCAGGTTACGCTCAAGTGTACGGCGACCATCGAGTCTGTCTACTTCCGCAGCCGGAAGGTCGAGATCACCAGCATGACGCTCGCTCAGCGGATGGTCCCGGGGTCAGGTGAGCTGGAGCTGCCCGAGTGTTGGCACACGTCACGAGCGGTGTCCCTGGGGAGGGGGATCCTCGGCTACTGACACACGCTCAGCGGATGGTCCCGGGATCAAGAGCGGTGTCCCTGGGGACACCTCGGCTGCTGGATCAGTCTGAATCAGAACACCCAGCACCGAGCCGTTGGATGTGTAGCCTCTCCTCTTCCTCAGGACACGAAGCGTAGGCTCACTTTGCGCTCCTACTGTCCTCGTAACAATCCACAGCGGAGCCGCGCCCCAATCACTTTAATGTGTGCCTGGACGGCCTTCTGATGTCGGGTGATTATTTCTGCCCGATCCTACGAGCTATGCATCACAGGCGACTGTTGTTGATGTGTATCTTTGCATCAGAATATGTTGGTATGATACCGGGATATGTTGTACATGGAAGTCGCCCTGAGCTGGTGCAACTGAGGCATCAGCATGCCGAACAGCCAGACACGCAGCCAAGGATGAATTTTCAATTCACTTCTGGTATTTGAGTGTAAAATGCTGGAGAAACAATATAATGGAATGCAATTTGCAGCCATTATATTGCAGCCATTATATTACATTATACCACCACCAAATAAAAAAAATCATCGGATTTCAACCACTTCATTTTGAAGCTCTGGTTTTCAGGGTTACCGTTGTTGGATATGATAATTTGAGGACCAGATGTGCCAAAATAAGCAAGTTTCACTGAATATCACTGTCTATGAACACCTAGCTGCATGCCGTGTGTACTGGGTCCGATTTCATAATCACCATAGAGCAATGCTGTAATTATATTAAGCGATGCCATTTTATAACAGGAAAAGAGACAGTATTGAACGATGGTTTTGTGGTAGCAAATATGGACTTAAACTAACTTTTCCCATGCTTTCCTGTTTTATGGGGACACATTTCGATGCAATAACAACTAGGGGCGGATACAGGGGGTGGCACTGGGGCATGTGTCCCTCACATGGAAGGTGGCGTCCCTCCGGCATGGAAAAGGTGCCACTCCGAGAAGGTTCGAATCTATCCCCTCGAATTTTCAGCCAGATGCGCCCCTCTAAGAGAGAAGACACCCCCTTGGATGGAAAGGCTCCCCGTCGGGAAGGCCCGATTGCAACCCCTCCCTCCTCGAATTTTTCAGCCAGAGGCACTTTCTCCAGGCACTTTCTCAATGGCGCTTCTCCGAACAAGTGCCCCCCCCTTCATGACAATTCTTGGATTCACCCCTGATTACAACATTGCTCTCTCGCGGTTATGAATTCCGGCTGGTTATAAAATATGGCGCATTTACGTGTTTGCTTCCCTTGCAAATTTGAAAACTGCCCTTAAACCACGAATAAGAAAGCGGACGACCTGTAAAAAGGTTCTATGTTTTATAGGTCAAGAACAGCAACTTGGCAGTGTAGATTAAAAGCCAGCAATGAGCAGTGAGGAGGTCATGGCAGACGTCTTGGGGGAGCTACTAGTCAAATAAAATAGGAGTGGCTGCTATCGCAATGGCTGCAAACAAAAAGAGCTCTTCCTATTACAATATTACACTCAGTCGTTGTGCACACACCGGACCTTCGACACCTTGGAAATTACTTCGATGTTTCATACTTTCCGATACCGTACGGTTTGCTGCAAGCCACGTCGAATGATACCCACTTGATGCAAATTGAAGCCATAACGACGAAACGCGAGGACTGTAAACATTCAAGCCTACCTTTGATCTTGAGGATTGGCCTTGGCACGTCACGGTTTGAAATGGTACTTGAGGGTTGACCACGGACCATCGCTTGTAAACAAATTTGGGTAGCATTGGGAGGAAACAAAGAAACTCGAGGCGCCGGAAGAAATGAGTTTCACCTTTGACCTTGATAAATAATTTGATTTCTGAACAGTTTGCTAGAGTACCTCACGGCACATTGAATGACACCCACTTTATGGAAATTGAAGCCATAGCGATGAAACGCGAGGACTTCGAAAAATGCAAACCACTATTCGACCTTTAGGGCTAACATCGACATAATCATGTTTGAAATGCTACTCGATGTTCACCACGGGCTATCGCTCGACAGTGGATCTAGGCAGGCTTGGGCGAAAAGGGGAAAAATAAGAGGCGACGAAAGAATCAGCTTGACCTTTAACCATCGAAAATATTTTGAATTATCGGCTTTCTGATACCGCACAACATGCGACGTCTAATAACACCCCTTTCCTGCAAATTCAAGCTATAGCGACGAAACGCAGGCCATCGAAGAACTCAATCCAACCATTGACCTTGACATTTGACCTGGGCATACCACGATTTGAAATGCTGATCGAGTGTTCACCACGGGTTATCTATCGCTTGATACTATATTTGGGTATGTTTGGACGAAGACGAAAAATGCGAGGGAACCGGAGAAATCAGCTTCACCTTTGACCTTGGAAATAATTTCGGTTTCTCAACTCTCTGATACATCGAAGCAAGCCACAGCGAATGATTCCCATTGTATGCAACTTGGAGGCATAGCGACCAAACGCGAGGTCATCGAAGACGTCAAACGAACCCTTGACCTTGAGGTTTGACTTTGACATGTCCGGGTGTGAAATATTACTCGAGGGTAGACTACGGGTTATCGCTTGATGCAATATTTGGATAGGTTTGGGTGGAAACGAAACAAATGCGAGACGACCGATGAAATCAGTTTGACCCTTGACATTGAAAAATACCTCGATTGCTAAACTTTCGGATACCGCACAACAAGCCACGTCGACTGACACCATTTGATGGACATGAAGTGATAGCGACTGAACCTCGTGTTCTGTCGCGATCGCTTCAATATCGCCATCTAATAATTCAAGCTAACCTTTGATCTTGAGGCTTGACCTTGACATATCCCGGTCTGACATGGTGCACGAGAGTTCATCACGGGCTATCGCTTGATACCAGATTTCGGAAGGTTTGGATGAAAACGAGAAAAAAATCGAGACAACCGAAGAAACCGGTTTGCGTTGGACCCTGACTGTTAAAGTGGTCATGTGACACATATGTAGTTGCTTCCAGCGTGTTCGGTACAGGCAGAAGAATTTGTGGAAATTGATTCTAACGAACATAAACCCATCGCTGAATACAAATACGAATACGTCTCTAGCGAACACGGATGCGAGAGGTATATAGTCGCTGAATAAGAGTATGAATACGACGTTAACTTGACGTACGTGCTTAACACGCGCACTGGAGGAGGGGGGGGAGCGAAATCCGCCCACCCCTCCGGTTTTTCGTACATAACTCCAGATTTTACCGGTCGATATACGCCATTTTTTGCGTACCTACTTAGAAATGTCCGTCGTGTCGTTTAAAGGAAGAAACACGAAAATCGGCCGGACATTTTTTAGAGTTAGGGGCCGTTAAAGTTAAAACATCTCGTAGCGCCAGACCACAAAAATCAGCGCTGTTGCGCTTCCCGTATATTGGCAAAATGGAAGTGTTCTTGGCAATACTAGCGACTTGTTTGATGTATATTATTATGCTATATAGTCTCAAGGTCATGTTAGGTCACCGAGGTCAAGTCAGGTCAAGTTCATGACAGGTTAATGGAACCAATCTTGGTCAACTGGAATGCTGTCATAAATGCAAATGACTGTCATGCGATTGATGTCGCTTTGCATGTTACTCCCTACACATCCTGAAAACTAGTATTTGTCATTGTGTACCTAAGCGTTTCCATACTTTATTCATGTACTTCACTCCTTTCTTCGCGAAGCCGATTGCGCCGAGCTGCCCGACGGAGCAGTCGGGCGGGCGGCCCGGTTCCGGTAACTGGAACAGGTAACTGACCTAATAAAGTGCTGCTATATAGGTGACCTGAGGTCAAATGCCGGATCTAGCATCTGTATTGCATCATTAGTAATGTCCAAACATCATTGATGTCCATTTTGGAGCATTTAAACACAATCACAGCGATCCATAACAATGACAAGCCAAGCCACGCAAAACAAGAAAAGTTTGACATGTGTGACCTCATTTGACCTTAAAACATTGACCTAAGAACATGAAATTTGCACACAATAGAGTTTTCTATCGTGCCCATCCACCCTGCGAATTTCGTTACTCCAGCTTTAATAGGAGCCGAGATCTTAGGGGGTGCGGAATCCACCCCCCCCCCTCCCCGCCCCCCCAGTGCGCGTAATTTTCAGAGGTCCTCCAGAGCGCGTGCTAAGGCTGCCCAAAACGCCCGTCCATAACCTTGAAGACACCCAAGGACACCCAGAGTCATGTTTGTTCAAGGTATATCGATATATGCATTTACCATTCGGAAATTTTGTGACGACAAATGGCCTGTGACAAATAGCCCGTTAATTGGCTAGGATAGCTTCCAGTATTATCGGTGTTTCTCTTGCATATATATTTTCACTATATAGATGATTAACTATAATTTTACGGGGACCATGCACGTGTATTTCAATAGCTCCGGCTTTCAGGGATATAAAAAGTTAAGGGGGACAAATCGACACTTTTCAAAAATGGGGATATGTGCGCCCCCCCCCATTCTAAGCCCACAGAGACTACTCACATGCACACACACACACACACACACACACACACACACACACACATGTATATGTATATGTATATACATATATATATATACATGTATATATATATATATATATATATATATATATATATATATATATATATATATATATATATATATATATATATATATATATATATATATATATATATATATATATATATATATATATATATATACATGTATATATACATATATATATATATATATATATATATATATATATAATATATATATATATATATATATAAATATATATATATATGAATATGAATGAGGATGGATGATGAAAACAAACAAATTATGTGGAGATGACTTTAATGTGAACGTTTCGACCTCAATAGGTCTTCATCAGTACAAAACATAGAGCACAGCTGATGTGCTCTATGTTTTGTACTGATGAAGACCTATTGAGTTCGAAACTTTTACATTAAAGTCATCTCCACATAATTTGTTTGTTTTCATCATCCATCCTCATTCATACTTGTCTATGGATAACTCACATATACATATATATATATATATATATATATATATATATATATATATATATATATATATATATGCATATATATGTATATATACATTATAGTAGCTTCGACCACCCCCCGCCTAATGGCGAACTTAGTTCCAGTAGGGTCCAGACCTAACCCCCCCCCCCTTGAGTTTTCGCCCATGCTGACCGCTGTCCACCTTGTGCGTGTTGCAGGGTGTCTCGGCTCTCCGACAGTGGCACTGCTGATGACATCAGCGTGCGCGCTGCTTCTTGGAGCGCGTCTACCCGCCGACTAGTGTGACGCCACAACTACCTGGCGCATAAGTGTGACTTCATACATTCCGGAGCACTCGCGGCGTCATGCTCCCGTCCGTCCACCCCGGCCGGTGTGACGTCACACCAGCTGGAGCAGCTGCTGCATTGTGCTCCTGTTTTGCCTCGCATCGCCTTCATGGCGGCCAACGTGACGCGATAACACGATTCGAGATATAGTTCGGGCGATTCACAGATTAGGGTGAGAAAGGTAGTACTTTGTTCAGACTCCAAGTCAGTCATCCAGCCAATTAAAAGCACTCAGGACCAGGGTGGGAATTAAGGCACTTCTTAAGAGATTTTATCTCTGAAAACATTTTTGCACTCCGGGTTCATACTGGATAGGATGGGCTTCACATGTACTCCGACACAAATGTGGGAACAAAGATATCAATACAAACAAACACAGAACGACACCCAAAAAACGCTGGTTATTCCACTTACAGTCACCACTCAAACTAACCACTTCTTGTAGCAGTCAGCAGCCGGAGCACATCCTCACATACTCCATCCATCTCAACCACCGGAATTGCCGACAACAATGCGCCAAAGTTGATGCGCATGCGCACTGAGTACACTGTTCTCGGGCTTTGGAGCCGCATCTCGGAAAACCTGTGTTCCTGCCACCCATATAGTAGCAGCCTATATCACCCGACGGTGGCAGGCTGGAGAAACGCATTCAACAACAACAACACCCATATAGTGGGAAAGTTTGACAGTTTTAAGAGACGTTCTCCGGAGTCCCGGAGGCCACTGATCAGAATTGGCTGCGTTAGCGTTTTCTGTTCCGAAATCTGCCTGTCAACCAATCAATGCAGGTAGCTTTTATATGACGTCATAACCATCAGCAACTTTGAACACATGTTAACAGTGTGATACTGCAAACACAAGACCTTGACTGATCCTTTGCTTTGATCACATCCAACTGTGGGGTGTACGGTAGCGGAGTTGCGTTCGTATTACGTGGGAAATTGGCTGCGTAGGTAGGTATGCGCTCTGAGCTGAGGGTGAAGTGTGAAGTATTTTTGTTTGTTTTTCATATGGCTAGCCTTGTACTGAGACCAAAAGTGAAAGGAAAGCGCGTTGCTCCTGTGAGTTATGAGAAACGAAACGGTGCTGATTATTACGAGTCACTGCCGGGCGGTGCCATCCATTGTTCACTTCTTTGTTCCTATGTTTTGACAGTTGATTTGACCAAAAATGAGAATGATATTACTTATACATATTATGTAGGTACTGATTTAGGTTTTTCCGGTCGGTTACTGGTAAACACATTCCATGCATAAAATAATGTCCATGAAAATGTACTCCGGAAGAAATCGGTATGCACTTCGACTCCCAACCCGGAAAGTAAGTTTCCCACTCTGCTCAGGACTGCCCTCTCCCAGTCATTGATGGAATTCAATAAACCGAGGCCCACAACGTTAACAAAATTTCCTTCCTCTGGATCCCGGACCACGTAAACTTTTAAGGAAATGAGCATGCAGATGGAATGCAAACCAAGCCTTATCGTCGAACACCTGCCCCAACTTGGAATACTCGCTAAGCAACAGCAAAGCTATCCTACAGTGTCACACACGCAAGCACCACCAGAACGCATAGACATAACACAACTTCACACAGCACCTGTCCAACCACAGCTACATCAAACCCACGTTAGGTACATGGAGCACGTCAAGCCAATCGCACCGCCAACATGAAGCCATCCTCACTAGACTTGCAGCTGGTTGCCCATAACTAGCGAAGTCTCAGCTAGAGGGTGACCATTATGCAGCACCTAACTGCGACATCTGCAACACCACATTAAGCACAGGTCATATCCTGCTGGACTGTAGTAGTTTGATGTTCAAAGACAACCAATTGAGTCCTGCCAAAAGAGGGTATCACCCTCTCGCTTGCCTCGCTGATGGGTGACCAACACCAGATCTCCTCCATATACTGCTTGGTTGCCTATACGCCTACCAAACTAGCAGGAGCGCTGCAGACAATACTCAACTGACGCTGCAGACAATACTCAACTGACGCTGCAGACAATACTCAACTGACGCTGCAGACAATACTCAACTGACGCAACTGACACGCACTGCGTGTCCGCTCAACCACTCTTAGTAGTAACATAGTAACATAGTAACATAGTAACAACTATCCACTCGGCGTGAGAGGCGGTGTGAGCGATTATCTCTTTTTTTCCTTTTTTTTTTTTTTATATAAATTTAATCCGAATTCTTGCTGGGGTGGCTTTATGAACCAGGGTTCTATTGCTAAGCAGAGCTTGTTGCGTGAACGCCGGCCCCATCACCCGATCCATGAACTCCAGTTCAACGGCATAATTTAGACCGAAAGTTTAACGTGCCGTCAATGCACCGACACGGCCGCCCGGTAGCTCTTCCCCGGCCTTATCGGGCCAGCTGCCAACTGACCCTCCCAGCCGAGGGCTAAATGCGAGCGCGTGAAGCGACTCGAACCCTGCGTTGCCAGGACAGGGGAGACCGTGCGTTCCTTGCCTGCACGGCAAAGATCCATCGGTGCTTTCCGATAATAGAAGGCAAAGGGAATTGCCTACTGCAGCCCTTGCCTACCGCACTTCCTTTACTGTACTCGTGCTGCAGCCCTTGCCTACTGTAGCTCCTTTACTGTACTCCTGCTGCAGCCCTTGCCTACTGTAGCTCCTTTGCTGTACTCCTGCTGCAGCCCTTGCCTACTGTAGCTCCTTTGCTGTACTCCTGCTGCAGCCCTCGCCTACTGTAACTCCTGTATTGTACTCCTACTGCAGCCCTTGATAACTGTAGCTCTTTCACTAAGCTCTTACTGCAGCCCTTGCCTACTGTAGCTCCTGTACTGTACCCCTACTGCAGCCCTTGATAACTGTAGCTCTTTCACTAAACTCCTACTGCAGCCATCGCCTCCTGTAGCTCCTGTACTGTACCCCTACCGCAGCCCTTGCCAACTGTAACTCCTGTACAGTGCTCCTTGCAAAGAGAGAAAGAGAGACCAAGTGAGTTTCGATTAAAAGTTTCCGGCAGCCGGGAAAAATCAACTTCATTTGCTAACCCCGACCCAAAATATAACTTATCTTATGGAGTAAAAACTGAGCTTGATCAAAACCGCACAAACCACCAGGGAGACCCCCGTCTTCAGCAGCTTAACGTCACATACACTTAAAACTTAAGCTCCTTTAATTTAAATGTACATTTGCTCTGACTTTGTTTGCAAACCCAACTCGCTTTAAAGGCGGCGTAGGTGATCTCTATGGTCCGGCCTCCAAGCTCACTCCCTCCCTCCCCCCTCCCCTCAGATTGGCGATCAAAATTGGATCAGGTGCAACATCGAAATTATTCCCGACACCACATCTAGCGCGAGGATGATCATGCCAGGCACCATCGACCATTTGGAAATCGAGACGAGAATCTTGACCATTTCAGAGTCACGGACCACCTCGGGGCCACTTGAATGCTAACGCCGTCATTTCCTCTCCAGCACTGACCCCCGACGTGAACTCACAACGTTCGGCGTCCCAACATGGTCATTTCACGTTCGGCGCGCGTGTCGTAAGGCCGGCGCTTGCGACATCACTGCAGTGGAAGTGGTGGCGGCATCGCGGCATGCTGCGAACAGTCGACTGGCCGCGAGCCACGCGGTGTGATCGCAAACTCGAGCCAATGTACAGAGCATGTGTGTCAATATACAGAGACTGACGGCGGACGCCGGGCACGCGTGCTGCGCGCACATTTACCGCGCGCCGTGTTTGTGTGCGTGTGCTACGTACGTGTTCTACGGATGTATGCTAGTTGTACATGCAGACATCGGCAGGTGTGGCCACGTCACAGTGATGTGGAGCCGATCGATGACGCACCCAGCGGCAGCGGTCAGCTCCGACTGACGGCCACTGGCCGACGAGTTCAGCACTGCCACCGGTATACCTGCGACGTGTTCAGGACTGTCACCGGTGCACCTGCGACGTGTTCAGGACTGTCACCGGTGGAACTGCGATGTGTTCAGGACTGTCACCGGTGTACCTGCGACGTGTTCAGCACTGTCACTGGTGCACCTGCGACGTGTTCAGCACTGTCACTGGTGCACCTGCGACGTGTTCAGCACTGTCACCGGTGCACCTGCGACGTGTTCAGCACTGTCACTGGTGCACCTGCGACGTGTTCAGGACTGTCACCGGTGGAACTGCGATGTGTTCAGCACTGTCACCGGTGCACCTGCGACGTGTTCAGGACTGTCACCGGTGGAACTGCGATGTGTTCAGCACTGTCACCGGTGCACCTGCGACGTGTTCAGCACTATCACCGGTGCACCTGCGACGTGTTCAGCACTGTCACTGGTGCACCTGTGACGTGTTCAGCACTGTCACCGGTGCACCTGCGACGTGTTCAGCACTGTCACTGGTGCACCTGCGACGTGTTCAGGACTGTCACCGGTGGAACTGCGATGTGTTCAGCACTGTCACCGGTGCACCTGCGACGTGTTCAGCACTATCACCGGTGCACCTGCGACGTGTTCAGCACTGTCACCGGTGCACCTGCGACGTGTTCAGCACTGTCACCGGTGCACCTGCGACGTGTTCAGGACTGTCACCGGTGGAACTGCGATGTGTTCAGGACTGTCACCGGTGTACCTGCGACGTGTTCAGGACTGTCACCGGTGTACCTGCGACGTGCTCAGGACTGTCACCGGTGGAACTGCGACGTGTTCAGCACTATCACCGGTGCACCTGCGACGTGTTCAGGACTGTCACCGGTGGAACTGCGATGTGTTCAGGACTGTCACCGGTGTACCTGCGACGTGTTCAGGACTGTCACCGGTATACCTGCGACGTGTTCAGGACTGTCACCGGTGCACCTGCGCGTCACCCCAGACCGGTGTCGTCCGCGCCACAGCCGATTTGGACAACATTTGGACAACATTCCTACGACAGGAGGATGCGGATGGGGCTCACGAGCCGGACCAATGCTGTACAGACTGGCAGCCGCATGCGCTCTGTGGGGTAGCGAGTCCGCCGAACGACACCAGGCACCAGTGCGTGTTTGCCATGGCCGTCACCGCCGTCGTCCGCACGATTTGTGTCCCGCCTTGTGCCGGGTATGCCGCGGCTCGTCCCCGTCCCAGTGGACAGTCCGGGGAGGGGACGATGCGCCGGATGGGACGAGACTAGATGTGGCGTGTCGTGGCATAATGCGCGAGGCACCGCCCTCTTTCATTGCCGGCGCGCTGCACCACTCGGCAGTGAGCGGCGCCAGAGGTACGAAAAGTGCACTGCTCGGCACAGGGCGGCGCCAGAGGTACGAGAAGCTCGGCACCGAGCGGCGCCAGAGGTACGAAAAGTGCACTGCTCGGCACAGGGCGGCGCCAGAGGTACGAAAAGTGCACTGCTCGGCACAGGGCGGCGCCAGAGGTACGAGAAGCTCGGCACTGAGCGGCGCCAGAGGTACGAGAAGTGCGCTGCTCGTTCGCAGCTGCAAACGCATGCCGCCAAAGAATGGACACTGGACCGAGCAGGTGACCTGTGAGACAGACGTACACACGTATTCCGGGACCGCCACCACGCTGTCTCTCATTCCGGGACCTGGCGCCACATTCCGGGACTTGGCGCCACGCTGTCGCTCGATCAGCGTGGGGAGCATGTATATTTCCGCGGAGTCGGCAGCATGTCCCACATTGCACAAGGACTACGCGCTCACAAGGGCACCGATAGCGCCTGATGACATGACGCCGCGGGGCATGTCCGTGATGGCGCCGTGTTGGCTGTGACCAATCAATGCGCCCAGTTTCCGGCTCACTCGATTATGATTGCGATTTCCAACCTACCGTTGCTGCGCTGCTCGTGTACAAGTGTCAACAAATCCCTGAATTTTGATGTTGATTTATTCGGCGTGTCAATATTAGCTCACTGTATCCCATTGAATACCATAATATCCATGCCATATGCGCTGATGCCACATACTAGCTACAGTTAGTTACTCTTGGATGGGGGCAAAGGCAGAGTTAGTCAGAGGCAGAGGCATCGTGTAGCCCAGCGCCGGACTACCACTCGTCTGCATACATCCCAGCAATGCACTATACAAAGGTTAGTAAACGTCTCCCAGTATGAAATAAACTCAATAGCATGGCCCAATTATTGCATTGCGGATCTTTTCTAAGCGAATGCACGCATTTTTTTGCAGATATACCTCTGCTCAGGGTTTAGTCATGTCTGAGAAGCTAAGCAAAAATCGGGTTTATACTTAGAAAACTGGCTGCGGCTAACGGCCATTTTGCAATGTCAATGTCAATGTCAATGTACGTCAATGTACGTCGTTTCTTCGATCCTCTTTTGCAGTGCACTATGTCTACAATGATCGCTTGGTACAAATGTCTGAATTTTGTCCACACATAAATAACCAGCTCTATGTGTTTGCTGTGATATGTCGCTGTATGATTGTATCAACCATTTGGTGTGCTGAAATATGATGAAATGGAATTGGAAATGACTGCGTAAATTGGAAATCCATCAAAAATGCAGCTGTCTGCTCCAGGGGAAAATTGCTATTAAAAATAGATATGGAAGAAGTCAGCGTACTGGAGCGACCTAGGGCTAACATGAACCCGAATTGAATTGGTAACGGGAAGTCACGCTAAGTGAATGGATACATATCCACCTGGACGAGAACACCATAGTTCCCATAAACACACTACTACTTCCAGCAGCAGTTCGCCGGCGTTATCCAAACATGACCTTGGAAATGGGACACTATGTCCATGATTTGATCCACTGAAAACACTGGAATACTTGTCACGGAATGCTAACAGAAGTTAAAAACAGTTAATCAATGTTTTTCATCTTCCGTCAATCGATCACGGGTGATGACATAAGATCTCATAGTATGATAGAATGGATATGACATGAATCCCTTCATTTTCACGTCCTTTTCACTATTTTCTGGGTATTATTCAAATTTCGAATTGCACTTGGCAGCTTTATTTAACGAGCGTCCGGGTGGAAATGTGTCAAGTAGACCCAAATGACGTTTCCAAACTAACAACAAAAACACGGCATTCTATCACTCGATTTCCGATAGAGCACACCGAATCTGGGAAGTAAATCATAAGATAACCCTCGCAGTGCAGAGGGAGGGGGGGGGGTCATTTGTCATTTGGGTCCCATCCCTTGACTTTTTCTGAGATAACTCTTTAGCTCTTCATGACTAGTCACTATAAAATGTGATGTCAGGTCATCACATTACAGGTCTAGGTTAAATGAAAGGGTAACCTATGAAAGGGTGTTTCTTTTCTCATAACATTGTAATTAGTCAACATTTTTGAAAACCAGGAATATATTTCAAGAGATTTCAAGTAATTATCCGATCAGATTACTGAGATTTGACCAGAAATGTTCGCAGGAACATGCATTATGTACGCTCGAGAGGTTCAAATACGGACTATTGCGAAGCAAAAATGGCTAAAGACGTTCAAACAATGGTCATTTTGCACGTCGAGTTCATTTATATCATTGGGTCACCAAAGTCGATGAAAATGTAGGATTTTGCCCAACGTGTTTTGGGTATTTGACAAAAATCAACTTTTCATATTTTTCTCCTAATTTATCAGAGCATTTTCGATTCCTTCTCAAAGCTTCCGAACGAGTACATCTGGTTCTGCATTGATGGCACTCATTACCTTTTCCTGAGTGCCATCGATTTTGAATTCAGTTTGCACAGCATCAACATTGAAACACGACATCGCAATCATTCTATGGCCAGGATCAGAATAATACGGCGAAGACTAGTGACTGAAAACCGACATTCAGCCGTTTGACCTGCTTGGAAGATGAAATAAAAGAGGTAAAGAAAATACGTCAAGTATCTCTAGACGGCTAAGTACATTGTCATCCAAATTCACCACCCATTGTTTAACAAACCATGCACATTCTAGTAGCATGGCATGCATCAGGTTATTTTGCAATGCAAAGGTTAGTTGAATGATGACAGTCGTGTTGCAAATGAGCAAGGCATACTTTTATCCAAAGAACAAATTCCTACCAAGTGAGTTAACCATCACCTGCATTGTGCTGGTAAGGTCGCATATCAAATGACTAGGCAGCTCCCTGCAGGGATTAATGCACCAGTGCGGAACAAGCTTCTTACTTGAGTGAGCAGTTCAACTTTTCATATCTCACGTACTGGACACATGTTAAGTAACCACTGGGTGGATCCATTGACAAGCTACAAATCACACATTCGTTTTCGACTGGTTTCGAGAATAGCGTGATTAACTTTCCAGCCCGCCATCCTTGATTCAGCTTCATAGTGGGTTAAGAGGGGCTGCCAGCGCCAACTATAATGGTAAGCAGGGGTGTTGTTTTACATACTTTTGAGGGGGCAAGTGCTCCCTCAATGTTGGCTTTAGCCCTCCCGAATACTTTCAACTTTTAACATGGGACCCTATGTAGTGTGCCCCCATCCATTTGTGCCGGCATTGTCATTGCCTTCATTTATTTTGCCCCCGTGAACACCCGTGATGGTATTACATTTTGAACGGCAAGTGATGAATGTTGGTGCAACATGCCATGAAATATGTTCAGCATCATGAAGTAACTGATACAGAATTGCAACAATATCCCGAAATTCGAAAATTTGGATGGAAAATAGCACCAAGAAGAAAGTCATTTCTGCCAGTCCTATTTGCAGCCCAATTTTGCCCTATCATCTTGTGCTGTGCACAGACAGCTCGTTTTCCTTTCTTAATGACAACATATAATGCATAGGTTTGCCAAATGTGCATTGCATTGAATTGTAACCAGCCTCGAGTCCCACATCCTGCTATTGAATCTCATGGTTTTACGTCCCACATGGATTTTTTGGTCGGTTTTATGCCACACTCCAGCGTACTTATAATTTTGGCACACTGCAGCAAAGCCTAACCTGCCATGTTCTTAGAAAGTAAGATATCTAGGTATTATTATGCTCCAAGGCTTTCACGAGTCAAGTTCTACACATTTGCTTCCATAAAGCAAACAAAAGGTTTTGGTTTGATGAAGTTGAGTTAGGTTAGGTTTTTTGGAAACTTATTGTTTTCTTAAATTATTATCTTCCAAACAGTCTTGGCTTGGCTAGGTTAGGTTAAGTTTTTTAGGGTGGACAATTTTTAGAAAAATATAATTTTTGCGAAATTTGTTCCAGATCTGCTATATTACATGGGAGATTAGGGTAGGTTAGGTTAGGTTATGTTAGGTTATGTATATAAGTTATGTATCGTAGACGGGGGAACTCCCTTTGGGAGCTCCACCGTTTACTCCATCTCGTACCGTTTACTCCATATCTCTATCTTGCGTAGAACAAAAGTAGGTGTGAGGGGATGTGTAAAGAAGGTTTTCATGTCCATCCCTGAAGGGGGAAAACCTCTTCTCTGCACGTTGATAGTACTAGGGTTTGACCTCAGCGTTCGACGATATTAATACCCCGAGAGTAATCAATAATGGCTCTGACTTCCATCTCAGTGCTCTGATCTCACACCTTGACACGCACTTCCAAAGCCAGCACTTCTATATTGTGCAAATTAGTCAACAGACAAATGCCACGAAGATCAGACATTAGTGGCGCAGCGTGGTATATACCTTAATAATATAGCTTCATCTTCACAGAGACAGGCGCAATTGCTTCCCACATACGATTCACACGGCCATCCCACATCTTCATACAATTTCTCTGGCTCTCATCTCCCGTCACAAGTTCGGATATTCCAAGCGGTAGCAGTAGCAACAGTTCACATACGATCTCCAACGTACATTCTGACTGGTCTTCATTCGCTCTACGTCTTACAAGTATTCAAGCGGTTACATCTCAGTCACGCATAGCGATTTGCTATCAGCCTCACATACCTCCAGTGGTGAAGCGGCGGCTGGCCACCTGCCAGGCCGCCCGCGGTGACGTCCACTCGTCACGACCG
Source organism: Ashinkailepas kermadecensis (assembly GCA_034440615.1). Taxonomy (NCBI): domain Eukaryota; kingdom Metazoa; phylum Arthropoda; class Thecostraca; family Neolepadidae; genus Ashinkailepas; species Ashinkailepas kermadecensis. Next base: position 43,825 of record JAOTOM010001618.1, on the reverse strand, counting down.
TTCGTTAGCAAGAGCCCTCCTGCCTCGGGGTACCGTCGCTAGATACCCGCAGACTACGACACGTCACCGGTCACGTGATCAGCCCGCAACACGTCACATGACTGCCTGCACCGTATGGCCAGGGCGTCGGCTCAGGCTAGAACCTTGTGAACTCTACACCAAGCGGGTGCGCTGTCTCTCCGACATCAGAGACAGACCATGTCAGCTCAGAATCGTCTCTGGTAACATCCAGAGATAGAACCTCGCGTGGGAACGGATGCTGAGACTGCACCTTCGCCCAGGCTCGCGTCGGCCTGACGTCGACACGTGGGCTGTATCAGCATTTCACCGGACGCTGGTTTACCACAACAATCGGCTGACTGGCAGAGGCGCGGTACTGCAGCCTCTGGTCTGGCGACACAGCGCCTGACAATAGCGACACTCGGTCACATCACCGCATGACAGCTGGCATCTAACATCTAACGACGGCGGCGGGGCGCGAGCCGGGGAACTGGGGTGCAGCGGTGGCGGGCGGGCACGCCGCTCGGATATCGAGTCACATCTCCGGCGGCCGGGATGCTGGAGAGGGAGGGGTAGGTACAATGCCCATTGAACGGCCCCGACTGGAGCGGTGACTTCACTCGTCAGCATCTAGATAGGCGGGCGACAGGTAACTGCCGGAAACTTGTCGCGCCAGGAACGGTGGGGGTAGGGGCTGAATTTATGGGATTAAGAAGCCCCAAAAACCAACTTTGTTACAATGTCAAATTGATCTTCCTGCACCACGAGAGTAGAAACCTACCCCACATTACGAGGGATAATACCCCATGCCGCAAGGCAAATATTTATATTTCGCTTGCCTTTCCCTGTGTTGTTTGTTTCCGAAAGCTGGGCTAGACTTCGGGCCATAATGGGAAAAACCAGAGCTTTCGCGTCGTGATATCAATTGGAAATGACGACCAGCGATAAAAAGCACGTCAAAGGCTTTGTTTGTGTTATTTCCTCTTGCCGTCAACTGATCATAATGGATAGCAGCAAACCAAGCGCCGGCGATGATGTTCACTGTCTTAACTATTGGGATTCAAAAGTTATCTTTGCAATCGAAACTTGTCTGAATCAGTGTGAGACTATGTTTGCAATCGAAACTGGCGATTGCTTTGGCTCAATTTTGTCTTTCGATGAACACATTCGGTAGCTTCCGAAACATTCGACGAATTCCATCAGAATTTCGGTATCCCTTGAACTGGATCCGCACCCTTGAACTGGATCACCAATGCCACAAGACGCTTGCAGCTTTCATGGTAGCCGTGGAATGCACAATTCGTAAATGCTACGCATGTGAATATTTGTCGGCTCATTTTGCGGCTGTTCATTTTTCTAGACACATTGACATTACTGTTATCTACATTTTGATGACGAGGAGAAGTTAGAGTACGCATAGTTCTTGATTCTGTGCATGACTGACAGTGCGCCAGCTCATCAGAAGTATATGAAATAACACCGTCGGAGTAGGTAGACGCGTTTTTACAGAGGTGCTACACATGCTATGTGATTGCGATAACCTACCTCAAGTGCCTTTTTTATTTTAATTCAGTCAAGTGGGTATCTGAAGTACCCAGGAATTTGTAAAGGAAACGTTTCCAAATTAGTTTATAATACTAGTTGGTGGAGGAATGGCAATGGTAACAGACCGGACATCACCTCGAAGGCTTGTGCCTGAGGATCGCATTCAGTGTATGCGAAACTTTCTGTCGGTCAGCTTAAAATACAGCCGACGGCCAGACTCGGCCCCAGCTCGCTCACAGCATCCTGCATCGCCTATTCACATTCTTATGCGTATTTTATCCATCCAATCAATTGCATTCCTTTAATTCCGTTGTCTGAAAGCAGCCAAAGCAGGCCGAACCACTTAATCGAATAAGCAATAGCCTGCCAAATGTGATCCGAGGCACTGATAAACTCACACGAACGACTACCGCGCACATTATCCAATTATGTCGTCAATCTCGGCAATGCGACCGAAGCATGACGCGCTCACTAATTAACCAGTTGCACAGACGCACCGACCCTGGCGCCGGGCACCACTTCACAGCGCAGCATAGGCAGACGCACCGACCCCGGCGACGGGCACCACTTCACAGCGCAGCATAGGCAGACGCACCGACCCCGGCGCCGGGCACCACTTCACGGCACAGCATAGGCAGACGCACCGACCCTGGCGCCGGGTACCACTTCACAGTGCAGCATAGGCAGACGCACCGACCCCGGCGACGGGCACCACTTCACAGCGCAGCATAGGCAGACGCACCGACCCCGGCGACGGGCACCACTTCACAGCGCAGCATAGGCAGACGCACCGACCCCGGCGACGGGCACCACTTCACAGCGCAGCATAGGCAGACGCACCGACCCCGGCGACGGGCACCACTTCACAGCGCAGCATAGGCAGACGCACCGACCCCGGCGACGGGCACCACTTCACAGCGCAGCATAGGCAGACGCACCGACCCCGGCGACGGGCACCACTTCACAGCGCAGCATAGGCAGACGCACCGACCCTGGCGCCGGGCGCCACGTCACGGCACAGCATAGGCAGACGCACCGACCCTGACGCCGGGCGCCTCGCCCCGTCTCAGAGCGCCCCGCGCCCCGCCCCGTCTCGTCACGTCCGCCAACATCCTCCGCCTGCGGACAACTTGAAACGACGCATATTAATCTCAGGAAGGACCCGGCTCCGAGACGTTTCCACGTCACCTGGTATGTGATTTATCACCTGAGATTTCTCAGTCAACCAATGTGTGACCATGAATGACCGCAGGGGGAGTGGGGCGGCTGGTTGCCACCCTCCCTCTTCATTTGACCCCGAATTGAGGGGTACATGCCCGAATTGAGGGGAACATTTGACCCCGAATACATGAAACATAGGCAGCGTATTATTTGAGACAAGTTCCAGCTAAAAGCACCCAACGATAAGGATTGTTGTTTTAAACAATCGGATATTTTCGGCTGAAGCACAAAATAATGAGCATGAATCACACGCAACGTAAAACGTAGTATGTGTATGTAGATCTGGAATGACCTACCAGTTAGTATGTACCCAGCATAACATGATGGAACCCTAAGTCCCCAGGTTAGGTCAATGGCAACGCTGACCATATAGGTTCTAAACATTTGGCAAATTAAGTCTGATCAAACGACTGTTCAGATGCCTTAGAGAGAAAATTTGACGATGAGCTCAAATTCCTCCTGCACGGTGTCATCCGAGTTCATCCAAGTATTACGGTTATCTAAGGTCATTAACCTAAGGTGACCTGGAATAACCGTGTTCAAATTGGGATCACTTCGAAGTTATTTTGGGCGTGAAATTACGCCCATTTAGCGCAATTCAGCGAATATTTAACCCCTGAGAACTACAAAAGAATTTGTATTCCAAAATGGAATCAAAGTGACAAGCTGACACTAAACAATTCGAATTCAGGAGATGATGGCATATAATTACCACAAAATAAAGCTTTAAAGACACAGGAACACATGTGATTGAGCACAGTGTCGTGTTCGTGCATGCTATATTTGAAGCTGATATCCTACCAGGTGCCTTTCGGACGACGAAAATCTGCCTCGGACTTTCGTACTACGAGCGCGCCGCGCCCGAGCTGTAGGTGTAGGGGGGTCCGGGCCACGTCGGGCTGGGCGGTGTCGGAGCGGGCTCTTGGCAGTGGCGACACAGCCGGGTGGGTGGGTCACTGTGCGGGCGACTGCGGCCGGCCGCCGCCGGGCCGGCTGGATGGTTGCTGCTGTGTACCCTCTCGCCCACCACTTCAACCGCTCCGACATCCTACCACCCTGCTGCGGCCCGTCGCTACCACTACACGAATTTATATTAGCGAGGCCAGTCTCCTGTCCACACCACATACGCCCGTGAGTGGGTCCGGCTGGTCATTAGCGAGGAGGGATTGTGAGCTTGGGGTGTGATGTGACACTGATGGATGGCTATGATAGAGGTACACGACATGGGTACTGCCACCGCCGCCGGCACTCGTCCATTTACGGGACCCACCCGTGTACCCCCAGATAACACAACACATTAACCATCCACTCACCCCCCCCCCCCCGCACACACACAAAATCGACGTTCTCGTGGCAGCCAGATGCAAGTGTGGCCCGGGTAATATCCAGTAAAATTTTGGCAGTGAGGTTTCTGACAGCTGAATACTTGCGTTCAATTCGAACCAATTCCACTGGTCCTTAAAACTACCCCTTTAAGCATTTATGCAACAGTCACTCGCTCCTTTCATTCTGCACGATCATTCGGTCCCTAATAATACGAAAACAAGTTCGCCCACAATTTTCCCCTCAAATGTTACGGAAGCATTTAGCGAGGCGTACTCCCTTTCACTGGGTTGCGTGCTCGCAAACTGTATCACATTAATTTGCTTGACTAATATTAAGTATCGAATCAGGAAGCGAGTTTGGTGAATTTTACCATAGGTCAGGTTAGAGAGGCGAAATCACATCCAGGTATTTATTTGGAGTCCAGGTGACTCCAACTCCATTCCTTTCCAACGCAATCCAAAATTTCCATTCACTCCTATGCTAAAATAGAAAAGAAAGGAAAGACAACATATACACCTGCTATGGGGCGTCAACTATCTCTATCTACACATGTACACACAAAGTTCACAAACACACACACACCATATCCCCCCCCCCACCATCACGCGGGAAGATGCCAGCGCCGGTGGGGTTGGCTACGCTGGGACGGTGGTGATGGGTGAAGCTGCATGATGCCGAGCAGCACTCACGTGGCGATGGTGGGTGGCGGGTGGCCTCGGCTCAGCTCTTCTGCTCCTCCATCCGATAGCTCAGCCATCGTGCCACCGCCGGACGTCCCCGAGGGTGTCGGTCCGGCGTCCACCGCCGCGCGTCCGAGAATCTGTCCGGCGTCCACCGCCTCGCGTCCGATAATTCCCTGCGTCTGTCTGTTTCTGGCATTGTCGTAGTCCCGGTCTCTGTCTTATGAATTCGGTCCAAACATCTGTCGGTTTCTGGCACGGTCCCTCTTTCCACCTGGGATATTTTACGGCAGATAGGGGATTACCGCAAGTATAGTTTGACGACCCCCGCAGAGTAAGCGAGAGAGACAGCTGCCAGCTGCCCTCCTATGGGCGATATGTCCTCGGGCGTCGCCCGTGAGGAGCCTTGACCCTCCCTTCCTCAAGGGAGGGGGGGGGGAGCACGACGAAAGGGCGCAATGACGAAACTCTCCTTATTGTTACCCCTGGGCAGTATTTCAAGTGGTAACTGTTAACTGGGCTCATGTATCCCTTGACCGCAAAATCCCGCTGGCCCCTGTGACATTGGGGCGCAGATGGGCTTCGAGCCCGGTAGCATGTAAGGCCTTTACGAGGGAGGGGCATTGTGGTTCGTTGAATGTCTGGCCGGAGGACAGTAGGTAGAGGCAAAACTATGCCCGGTAATTTGTCCATCTCCGACTCTGTACGTGGGCACGGATAGTACAGAGGTTCGGGGACGCACGGACTGGTTTGGCATGCCGTAAGCCCCGGGGCTGAAAGGATAGGGCCGGCTAGGGTATAAAGACGGCCAGGGGACGTACCCAACGACACCCCACGATTTCTCACAATAATTCAAGAATCGCAAAAGAAACTCTCTCTCTCTCTCCACCTCACCCGAGAACCGAGAAAACCGAGAGAAGCCAGACAGGTCAATTAAACGCCACGAAGCCTCAACGCCACCATAGAGGCCTCGACGCCACAGGGGCAGCAAACAACGGCTTGCCAACGTGCTATTATAGCAACGCGGCAACACAAGAGCCGGTGCAGCTCCGACGGCGTGCCTGAAAAAACGGCGCCAATGCCATCTGGCAACGCCCAACACCCTCGAGAAGACACATCGACGCCATTTTGGCTACGCCAAGACGCTATCCTGAACCCCGAAGACCGCCAAAACCAGTCGACCACCAGTGCAGTGATACACGGTGCTTCTGTGCCTCTACTCTTCTGACCGCCGCTCAACCATCTTTATCTTCAGCTACAGGTTGGTCCGGCGGTGCCGCTGCCACCCCCACCCCCCACATACCGCCGAGACTGTAATAACTGTACACCATTCTTTTCCTACCCAGACGCTAAACCAAAGACCCACACCAAACACACCAACTCAGCATGTACACCAACACCACATCAAACGATCCTACGGGGGACTTCTTCCTCTGCAGCCGGGTTGATGGTTCTCCCATGGCCACCCTTGACCCCTGGCTGGTGGAGGGTGAGATCACCCGTCGGACACAAGCGCCTCTACACGCACGCCACTTAAAATCGGGGGAGCTCTTCATGCAGGCCTGTAACACCAAAGACGCCGACATACTAGCACACATTAAATACCTCGTAGAAATACCGGTCACTATAACACTAGACACACACCGCAACTCCTCTCAGGGCATCATACACGCATGGGAGCTGGCCAATATGACTGAGGAGAAAATCGCTCACATATTTGCGAACCAGGGGATCTCCTCGGTCTACCGGCCACCCGCCCCCAAAAACAAACCAAACACACACATTCTCATCCTGACTTTTACCTCCAAACAGCAACCCACACATGTCAGAGCTGGTTTCATCACATACAAAGTAACACCACGCGCACCCCTCCCTCGACGCTGCTCCTTCTGTCAAGGATACGACCACACAAGGGGGAGGGGGGCTGCAAGCACACAAATCCCACATGTACCCATTGTGCCGTCCCACACCACGCCAACACCTGCAACAGCGAAACGCGGCGATGTGTGAGATGCGACGGCGACCACGGCTCCCGGGACGGGGCCTGCCCTCGGTGGAGGAAAGAGAAAGACATTCTCCGACTCATCCACTTAGATGGCTGGGCCCCGTCGCGGGCAATGGAGTGGGCCGCCGAACAGTATCCGTCGCAGCCCGCTCAACCCCTTCGCCACCAGGAGCCGTCCACACAAACGCACAAATTGTATATGGCTACAGCACTAGAATCAACCGACTACTCCAGAAAAACCCAGACAGACCCGACAATAGTCATTAGACCAGAACCCACAACACACAACACAAAACACGGCACAAGCACAGGCACCCCACCCATACCACACCGCGAAGCACTCAAGCTATCACTCCTACCATGCCCCCAGAACCACCCGAAGCACCACAAGCACCACTCGCACGACGCAAAAACCACCATAACCATTATGGACCAATCACAGATTCAGACGACGACTGCATTAGCTCAGACACCTCAGATAACACCCCTCAAACTACCCAAGGACCGACAACACGAGCAACCAACAAAGCAAACACTACATCTACCAACAAACCAAACACCACAACTACCAAGAAATCAAAACCCGTACCAAAACCACCCGGCACTAAACAGCATCCGAACAAACAACATCCGAACAACTCCTCCACCCACTCCCTCCCAACTCTACCTGTGACGTGTAAAAAGGAAAAGAAAAAAAAAAAAAAAAACAGCCTGGTGTATGGATGTCAACACCACGGCTTGAAACAAACGTGAAAAGAAAGGAAAAAAAGAAAAGCAAACAAACAAAAAACAAACAAAACAAAACAAAGCAAAAAAAAACTAAAAAAACGAACTCAATACAAAACAAAACAAAACAAAAAGCCCGTAACAGTGTATGGCATGACATGTGTTCTTGCAGTGTTCAAACGAACGGCGATGACCCCCCCCCGCAACTACGCCCCGGCACCGACCGGACCACCACCTTCAACTCATCCACAACGACGTAAACAGCCGATATCACCTGACGGTGGCAGGCTGAACAAATTCATTCACTCACTCACTTACTCACTCGTACCCAACGTGGTAGGGATCCGTGCCCACCCGTGGGAAGCGTAAGGCTGGTCGCACGTCTTCAACGTGTAAGGCCAGGCATGGCGTCGATTGGGTAAGGTTAGGTAAGTTGGCCATTGATACCTGAGTTCAGTTATAAGACAGCACAGAAGCCCAGGGAAAGTTTCACCGCCCAGTGTTGCCAAGCCTTAAGGGCAGTAGCGACAATATATACAAATTATGCAATCAGGAGAGTCGCGTCAGCCGTTTACAAGTAGGCCTCGGAGCGGGTAATTAATATGCATTCGGCACTAACCAAGTCCCAGTGAAAGGGAGTACGACTCGCTAAATGCTTGCGTAACATTGGAGGGGAAAATCGTGGGCGAACTTGTTTTCGTATTATTAGGGACCGAATGATCGTGCGGAATGAAAGGAGCGAGTGACTGTTGCATAAATCCTTAAATGAGTAGTTTTAAGGACCAGTGGAATTGGTTCGAATTGAACGCAAGTATTCAGCTGTCAGAAACATCACTGCCAAAATTTTACTGCATATTACCCGGGTCACGCTTGCATCTGGCTGCCCCGAGAACGTCGATTGTGTGTGTGTGGGGAGGGGGGAGTAAATGCTGCATGTGCTGTGTTATCTGCTGGTACACGAGTGGGTCCTGTAAATGGACGAGCGCTGGCGGCGGGGCAGTACCCATGTCGTGTACCTCTATCATAGCCATCCATCAGTGTCACATCACACCCCAAGCCGACAACTCCTCCCCAGGGCTAAAAAAAAAGCCTTTCGGTGGTCGCCGACGAGATACAATTCTGGGAAATTGGTCGCCAATCAGGTACGGGTCCAATGGGGGGGTGAAAGGGGCGGTTGTCCCTCGGGATTGGATAACATGAAATTTTCGAAACATGATTTTTCATGATTGCCTACTTTTTGCAGATCTGACGGCCTTCCATGCTTACTTCGATTGTTTCATCAGAAATAGGTGTCGCTTGGCGCCCTGAGTGAATTTTTGCGCACCAAAAGGAGTGTCGCCCTTCCCATAGGAACTCCTGAATGTCGCTCGGAGAGCAAAGTCCCTCGGAGACAGTGGAGGATGAACAAAATTCCCTCGAAGATAGCGAAGAATGACAATCCGGAGTTCGGCACATAAAGGTGAAAAATCCCAAGCGATCTTCGGCAATCGGACATCAATTACTCGCAATCTTCTACCGTGTATGCAAGAGATTACATTTCTAGTGCAGATGAATATTTATAATTCCCATTAGCTGTCATATTACATCACATACAAAACAACGAACAATTATTAATTACTGATAGGTACAGTAGTTCTACACTTGGACGGTAGTAACAGAACTAGTAGGCATAAGCCTTTTCCTTTAATATCTTCTGAAGCACATTTTTCAGCTGGATATATTTTGTGGAAGAAACATGAAAATACGCTGATATGGATGGAATCCTGATCTATATGAATTTCAGTGGTGCACTTCTAAATAGCGTCCTATCAAAAAATAGGACGCTGTAATATCTAGGCAATGCGAAATTAGGCATAACTAAGATAACATTTCACACCATTGCCGATCAGTTTTAGCCGCGGCAGTAGCGGCCTCACAGCCGCGGCATCGACAACCTCACAGCCATCACAGTGACCGCCTCACGGGTGTGGCAGCGGCCGCCTCACAGCCCTGACCATGGGCATCTCACAGTCGCAGCAGTGGTCGCCTCATAGCCGTAGCAGTGGCCGCCTCACATTTGCGGCAGCGGCTTCCTCACAGCCCTGACAACGGCCACCTCACGGCCAGAGCAGCGGCCACCTTACAGTCATGACAGTGGCCGCCTGACAGTCATGACAGCGGCCGCCCCACAGGTGCGGAAGTGGCCGCCTGACAGTCATGACAGCAGCCGCCTCACGGGTGCGGCAGTGGCCGCCTCAAAACCATGGCAGCGGCCCTCTCACAGGTGTGGTAAGTGACCGCCTCACAGTCGTGGCAGTGGCCGCCTCACAGCCATGACAGCCATCGTCTCACAGCCGTGGCAGTGGCCGCCTCACAAACATAATAACGGCCGCTTCACAGCCGTAGCAGTGGCCACCTCACAGCCGTGACAGTAGTCGCCTCACAGGTGCGGCAGCGGACGCCTCAAGTAGTCATCACAAGTATCACAAGTAGTTGCTACCACTTTGCCACATCTCTACAGACGTAAGATATGCTAAACTCTAAAGGTGCCTCGACGACTTGTAGCGGAAAATCACAGTTCATTCTATCGCCCCCCCCCCTCCCCAATGCTCGCAAGTATAAAGTTGTTCAATTGTTCAAGCAAGGGTTTCTTTGCAGCGCTCTTTCTGTGATACAGTCTGCGTGCCACGTCAGGGGCGTTCCGCCGAACGATCAACTGACGTGAGACGTTTTGGTGGTCAGCACGCGATGTGTGCCAAACAGATGCAGATAAGCCACAGATGTACCACCAGTGCCGAGACATGCACTGCGAGCACGGCAGTTTCTTCAGGACGTGATAAGCGGCGCGGACGGACTCTGGTGGCACGGTATTGGAAATCAACCCGCTAATATGAAGGTGAGACGCAGCCGCCAGTACAGCGCCGACGACACTCGGTCGGCGAAGCCTGGATGGCGCGCAGGTCAGAAATTACAGGAGTTAATGGTTAATGGAGTTAAGAAATAACCAAGGAGTTAATGGTTCAGAAAGACAAAATTACAATTTTGGAACGGAATGTTAAACATTTTGCTCTCGAAATGCAACATTAAATAACAAATTCAACCATCAGAATTTTGACACACAGCACCAAACTTACATCACATGCACAGATATGCTACAGCTCATGACAGCTGTATTGAAGGGGAATGTATTTAACCAAACTTTACTGGTTTTAAGTTGTTGCCCATGTTGAAGCAACTTGAGAATACATATTACTCTAGATATATCTAGCATAGTTCCAGAAAAAAATGAAATAATGGTACATATTCAGGGATACTTGGCAAAAATTATGCTTCAACCAAGCATTTCTTTCAAGCATAACTCAACACATCTGTACTTGTGCCATTATTATACAGTGCACCAGAATTCTGGCACAATTATTTCAGTTTGAAGTCCAGTATAACATGCATGCATTCTTTTCACACTGGATTGGGATGCTGGAGTCCCATATCCTAGCCATATCCTGGTCAGAGTGGAAAAATACCATATATTCTAGATATATACTATTCAAGATATCTGGATAAGTAACTTAGGCAAAAAATATGCCTGAACAAAGTATATTTTTCAAGCCAAACTTTACACATCTGTGCATGTCCTGGAATCATTGTACAGTGCACCAAAATTCTGGTACAATTACTTTATTTGAAATCCAGCATAATATGCATGTATTCTTTTCACACTGGATTTGGATGCTGAAGATCGATATCCTGGCCAGAGTGGAAAAATACCATCTATCCTAGACATATCATATTCAAAGTATCTGGATGATACCTATGCAAAGAAAAGTACCATCATTGTGCTGTAATCTGTGTGGATATTAGAGTTGATGTTTTTTCTTTTCAAAAGAATTTGAAATGGCACAGCAAATTCTGGCATGGCAAGGTGGATGGCAAAGAAGAGCAAAGTAAGCAGACCAAATCAGCACCAGCTCTACATTCCAATGCTCTTCCATATAGGTATCTTTATCTAAACCTTCCCCACTTGCCATCTTAGGAGCTTCAGTAATTTGTAGTTTAGACTGTATACAAGACATGCTAATCAGCAATCACATGCTTTTCCTCTGTAAACCAAAGGCGTTATCATAGGATATCTTATGTTAGGATTTCTAATTTAATGAAATACAAAAAGTACAAGTTAATTTTGTCCCCACAAAAGGTGGTAAATTTATGATTTGAGGTAATTTTGAATTATTGGACCTTCCTTTTCCAACAGTTTATGAACATGGTTAACATGATGTGACTGCTCATTTCCTCTGCAATGCTTACTTTTCAGTTGGCAGGTAGAAGAACACTAAAAAGGTGGCCTTCAATTGGGTAATATAGCATACAAATAATGTTCAAAAGCAAAAGAAATAGCATAACCTAACCAAGCTACCATGAGGAAAGAATATAAAAAATAGAAAGATTTCATACTTAGTTCTCAAGATTCATCAAATGAAAAACCTAACCTAACCTAGCCCAACCTGCTTTTGAAGGAAAAAATCAACATTGTTTTTTTTTAAAGAAAATTGTTATCAATAAAAACACCTAAACTAACCTCATGGAACCAAACCTAACAATATTCCTTGCTTCATGACAATAAAATGTGTGTAAAACTTGTCCTGCGAATACCTGAAAGCACAATAATACCAACAAATTTACACTAGATGATTTTTTAACTTTCAGAAAGACATGACATTTCAGGACAATATTAGGTAAATCTGCACCTTGAGATAATTTTTGAATTCTTGGAATTTCTTTTTCCAATACAATATCTATGAATGTGGTCAACATGATGTGACCACTCATTTCCTGTACATATGCATACTTTTCAGTTAGTAGGCAAAATAACACCAACAAATGGGCTTGGAGTTGGGTAATATAGCATACTCAAACATTTTCAAATAAAAAAACCTAACATAGCCTACCCTAGCTCAATCTGTTTTTGAAGAAATACTTTTTTATTGAAAAAGGTTAAAAAGGAGTGTTTTTAACTTAAAAGAAAAGCTTAACCTAACCAGTCCTTGCCTTATTGTTTGCTTCATGGAGGTAAAATGTGTACAAAACTTTCCTCATGCATGCCTTAAAGTGCAATTATACCCAATATTGTGAGATCATATTTCTGAACATGATTAAGACAATAGAACCATTCATTCCTGCTCAAAATGGAATGAAATTATGTTTTGCTTTCTTGTTTTTTGCAAAAAATGTTTGACTTTTCCTTTTTCTGAAGATAGTGTTCGACTCTGATATATTTCTTTCAAGAAAGAAAAAGACTAGGCTAGAATGAAAGGCTTGACATAACACATGGGATGAAGCATAAAATCACCTAGCTGCAGCAATTATGTTAGATTAGGATTTATTTGACATATTACATTCTTCTCTATTATATACTGCCCCAACTACATATAAAGACATAAAGACATAAAAGATCAGTGCAACTATGAGCCACAAGGGCCCTTCTTGGTTGCACTTTTGGACACTGAACCAGTTGCCCACCAAATCTGTATATCAGCCCTCCCTGGAATACAGAAAAACAAGCCCCCTATTCTTATAATGATTGTCTATGCCGTTTTTAAAGATGTTCAGTGTGTTGCTACTGACAATGGTTCCTGGCAGCTGGTTCCAGTGTTCGACTACCCTGTTGGTGAAGAAAGACTGTCTTAACCTTGTCCTGCTGTGATTAACTTTAATTTTGAATTGATGACCTCTAATTGCATCATTTCTGTTAAATTCAAACATTTCCCTCAGATATCCCTGTTCCTGACCATGAACAAATTTAAAAACCTCAATGAGATCTCCTCTCAGCCTTCTATATCTAAGTGAAAACATATTCAATTTCTTCAATCTTTCCTCATATGCCAGGTTGCCTATACCATTAACCATTTTTGTTGCCCTCTTTTGTACTCTCTCTAAAAGCCAACAATCTTTCTCATAACTAGGGGACCAAGCTTGGACACAGTATTCTAAATGTGGCCTGACATATGCACAGTAAAGCTTCCTGATGACCTCCTCACTTTTGTATGACACATTCCTCTGTAGGTATTGCCCCAAGCATTCTTAGTGCCTTTTTCCTGGCTTCTTTGGTCTGTTCTGATGCCCCCAATTTTGTGTTCAAAATAACACCTAAGTCCTTCTCCTGCTGAGTCACAGATAATACTTGGCCACCCATCAAGTATGGCACCTTCATATTCTGCCTACCTACATGCATGACTTTGCACTTATCAAAATTAAACTTCATTTGCCATTTTTCGGACCACTTCACAAGCTCGTCTAAGTCATCTGCAGCAAAACCTGCTCATTGTGCCCTGTTATTGCCCTAAAGATCTTCAAATCATCCGCAAATTTCAAAACCTTACTGCTTAGGCCACATTCAATGCTATTCACAAATATAATGAACAATAGTGGCCCCAGTACCGACCACTGAGGGACTCCACCAAGAACATTTTGCCATGATGACTTTGTACCATTTAGCATTACTCTCTGCTGTCTATCTGAAAGCCACAACTCTATCCATTTTAGGATGCTACCTGCAACATATCAATATGTTGATATTATCTTTGTTACCAACTGAAAAGTATGCATGCACTTGTGCTGGTAATAGGTAAATGGTTAGGTAGGCAACATGCTACATCATCTTAATCCCATTATGAAACATGTTCTTATAATATTTTTGTCTTAAAATGCCATATCCAAAGTAAAACAAGCTTACCAATGCTTACACTCTGGACACTGCTACCCATGATCATATCCTTGTACCTAGGAAGGTACCTTGGTACCTAGGTAGGTTCCTACCTAGGTACCTAAGTAGGTAGGAGCATCAATATACCTTTCTGTATTATCCTGATCCAATTTGACCTCTGACCTCCAGGAGCAAACTGGCTCCTGGTTGGTTATTAGGGTTTTAGGGCGCATTAACTGCATTGGTTGTACAGCGCCAAGTGTCTTGAATGGTTGGATGGAGTCCACGCCTGGATATCTAACTAGGTACCTACCTCGGCAATATCAATATGAATCAGGGCAGTCAAGCAATCAATTCACGAAAACGCGACATTAATTCGTCATCACGATTAGGTACAAGTACCGTAAACAACCAATTTTCGAACGAAGGACTGAACAAGCCACCAAGAGTTGCCTGATTTCCAATTCCTCATTTACAACTAGATTCCTAGGCGACGACCACATTGGTCGGCGGGTCGGCGTTCCGTCGGCACTTTTGGTGACCACGGTATGCCATTGGTTTAGCATTGTGGTTGTCAGAAAAGCACCGTCCTGTGCCGACGGGAGGTTCTAGTATAAATATGGTAGGTCAGAGGGACGGAATATTTGGTAGCATTAGCGGTGCGCTCCTAGTATACTTTTGATCTGGAAAAAGATAATTGCTGCTAAATGAAAATATCTGATACATCGTCTAATTCTATAATTTATGGTTCAAATGTTGACGGACATATCAAAGCAAAATTCTGGTTTTGGTCGCCACTGCGGCCTGGTGAATCTGCACCTGGTCGCCGACGCTATCGCCAGGACGGCGCTATTTTTTAGCCCTGCCCCTCCCCGCTACATGACCAGCCGGGCGCACTCACGGGCGTATGTGATGTGGACAGGAGACTGACCTAGCTAATATAAATTCGTGTAGTGGCAGCGACGGGCCACAGCAGGGTTGGAAGGACGTCGGAGCGGTTGAAGTGGTGGGCTAGAGAGGGAGGACAGCAGCAACCATCCAGCCGGCCCGGCGGCGGCCGGCCGCAGTCGCCCGCACAGTGACCCACCCACCCGGCTGTGTCGCCACTGCCAAGAGCCCACTCCGACACCGCCCAGCCCGACGTGGCCCGGACCCCCTACATAAGCAGCTCCCACACCTTGTGCCGTCCAAATTTACATTAATTAAAAGTAGTCAGTGAGGGAGAGGAAGCAAATATTCACCGAATTCATTATTTGATTTTGTGAAGGAGATATGCGATGGCGTAGACTGCTTTTCTCTACCTCATCCAGAACACATGCTAGTGGAGGAAATTTGACCCCCGCATTCTGCAGGTTCCAAAATCTTGCCACGCCACGCAAGATAATCTGCCACGTCTTTGGCAATTAGTATTTTCTCGTCTAGTTTAATGTAGAAAATGTTTTAAACGAACAATGTAGGATTCCACAGCTTGGTACCTGTATATTCATGAACTTGCCATCTTTTCGAGCAGAATGTTTCGCAGGTCACCTCAGTTGGCGAAACTATGTCGTCAAATGCACCATAAGGTCGATTCGTTGGCCTGGACGTCCTTGCCTATATTCGGTGTTTTTTCTTTGAGGTGTGGATTTTCCAGGAATGTACTTCTCCAGTTTTACACTTCACTTCATCACGAGCAAGGTGTGAACAATATGACATAAAACAGCCAAGTATAGTATCAGGAAATAACAGTCATCTTGACGTTCGAACATTTTGATGTAATTACTGATTTTGTTACTTCTAAGGACAATCTAATGACCATCTAATGTCTGAGAGAGATGGTTTTCTTCGAATGTGGTGGGACGGTCCCCATCGAAGAACGACTGCGTGGGACGCATCTCCAACGGTGGTATCCCTCATTAGCTTTACCTACATCGAAGTGTATTCGGAGGATTATGCTTAGCCTTATTATGTGTGCACACATAATACTGCATAGCACTACATGATACTACAATACATAATACAGAATATGTGTACACACATGACTCTTGAGCGCAGCACACTCGCATTTCACATGGCGCATACACAGTTGCATACACATAGCTCTGCAGTTGGTTCTCCTTTCTCCTCGCTCGTTTTTTGTCTCCGAACAATTATTTGGAAGGATTTATCTCGTCCCCTTTCCTATTCATCCTCATTCTGTCTCAATCTTCTCAGAGTTACATCAGAATTATGGCACTTCCCAAATCTCCTCTTGATGATCTGATGTTGATCTTAAAATTTCAAATATGGTTTGCTTTGCATCGTCTCTTCCTTTTTTTTAACATTCGCGTTCTTGTGGAGGTCAATTCTGCTTCCTCAATCGGCTCCCCAGTGCCATTGACATATAGTAATCCTACAAATTTGCTTCCATCACATAAACTCTTTCATTCAGTGATGCAGTTTTGCTGCTAAGGAAATGTTATGAACAGGGACAATCCGAGTCCGAAAAGGGCCGACGTAAGTTGGAAACGAGCCATCTAAATTCAGAGTCAGAAGTCAGAGTCATGAAGGCAAAGAGACTTGCATAAGTGACTATACATACTGACTGTCTCAGACTTGCATAAGTGAGGTGACCGAAAAGGGCCGACTGAATTCTGGGAGGTGCCGTATAAAGTCGGAGAGGAGTCGTAAGAAGTCGGAGAGGGGGCGCCCGAGGAATGTGTTAGTGACGTGATCTGAAAGGGGCCGACTAGATTTGGATATGAGTTGTCTGAACTCGGAGATGGGCAATACGACGCTGGAGAGGAGTTGTCTGAAGTAGAAGAGGGGCCAACAAAAAGAGGAGAAGGGCCATCCAAAGTAGGAGTATGGTCGTAATAAGTTGGAGAATAACTACCGAATGTTAGAGAGGGATAGCATGAAGCTTGGCATGTGCCCTCTGAAGTCGGCAGGGGCCGTCTTAATTCGGAGAGGCCGAAATAAGTCGGAGGATGGTCTTCTAAAGTTAGCAATGGCGCTATTAGCTCGGCGAGTGGCCGTCTACACTAAAAAAAACGGTTTGAGAACATGTTCGTTAGGTTGCTCACGAAAGGACAGTTATCGGACACAATGTTTTGAATGAGTGCAATTTTTGGGCACTGAGAACTTATATTTTGCGAATTTATATCATGGACCAAGTAAGCTTCTCAACATTCATGCCTAATTCTATCGAGGCATCGTGACGAATAATGCAGGTCTCAAATTTGTTTCAATTTGCGGCTACCATGAGAATAGATGCTGGGCTCAACGTCCATTGTCCTCCAAAGGCGTACGGCCACCATTGCTGTGCAATCTGTCTGGAGTTACCCAGCTATAGGTTTAGCTATAGCTCAGCTATAGCTCAGCTAGCTCTTTTCAACCCAAAAAGTTACACTTGGCCAGGGCAGATGCAGTACTTATAATTGGGGAAAGGGTCGCATTTCCTCGGAGGGTTGCCATCGGCGGAAAAATTATCTAAGTGGGGGATGGGTACACTGAAGTTTACTGGAGGGGCACCTTTCCAACCCAAAGGGGCGCATTTTTTATCCTTCTGCCCCCTTCCCCAATGATTAATTACTGGATCCACCCTTGTCAAGTGCAAACGTGCGGGCTTAAAATGCTTAAGTCCGTGTTCGGAATTCAACACACACTTCACTGGTTTTAACAGGTGCAGATCCACGTGCTGTATTGCGAACACTGCTGTTGGATTCGGGGCACACGGGGAAAATCACCTGCGTTGTTTGTCGAACACTTTTATACCCCCAATTAAAACGGTGTTTAATACATTTGAGAGCAATAAAACATGATTGCACAAAATCACAAGGCTTCATTGTAGCTGTCGTTGCACAAGGTATTAGTAGCTGCTAAAGGCGTGACATTTTGGGTTTCGAAATTGCCGCCCTGCAGTTGACCAGATCAATAATGCAAGGAAGCATAGTAATCAGCAGTAGACACTTCTTAAAGGACTATGATGTCATGCCATTTAACTTACCATTGTTCTCCATAATCATCTGCACACTTCGGACTGCAATTACTGCGAAGCTACGTCCCACCGTTAAAGTGTTAGGTGTCCTCCTCGACCAACACCTTAACTGGGATTCTCACTGCCTCACATTTCTCTCACATTCTCACTGAACCATCTCCAGCTGCCGATTGGCACTCTCCGACAGTCCCATCCGGTTGAAGACGGTTTGGCGGTGGCAAAGACCATACATGTGGCAGGTTTTTCCTCCGTACCCCATGCGCTGTTCCAACATATCTGTTTGGGGATAAAGAAGGCCCACAACGCGGCGTGAAAAACAACGGGCAAAAATGTTGCGTACTACCTGAACTTGTTTTCGGCGTACATCCCTGGAGCTCCCGGCGTCTCCTTTATGCCTGGGCAGGTGAACAGTATGGCCAGGCACATGTCCAAGTCCAGGATTGTTGTCTGCGAGTGACGTGGCGAATATGCAAACGACGATGATATTTGTTGCCAAATTATGCCTGTTTCTATGGTAAATTTCTGGAATACATTTGGCAAATAAACAGAACGTTGTGGTGCTCACAGCTCCTCTTCAATGACTTCACTGGCCATCGCCAGGACATCATCTTGCGAGGCAGCGATGAGCGGCATGTGTGGCATATGCATACCTGTGCTCGACTCGAGTTGAATCGAGAATCATCTCATG
>JAOTOM010001618.1:0-22500 GCA_034440615.1 Ashinkailepas kermadecensis | reverse complement strand
TTCAGCGAGAACAAAAATCTGCTTGTTGTGACTTTGAAGTGGCTTTTCACGAGTGCATTTGCGACCCACGAAGAGTTAGAGTGATACTTGGTACTGGTCTCAATTGAGCATAGCTGTTTAAATTGAGACCAATTGCTATTCTCAGTCTGACTGGTTTCACTTAAAGCCAAAAGATATTCTCCTTTCTGGGACTTGAAAGTGGTTTTACATGAGTACATTTGTAAGTATCAACGCACTGGCATTCTCTTCTGAGAATGGTGTTCTCAGCATATCGCGAACAGAGTGCTCGTTTTGTGTTGTCTAATTTGAATAGGGAAAATTAGGGCGTCTACTATTCGCAGAGAATATATACGCTTCTCACATTTTTTAAGTGTCAAGTCATATATGGGCTATCTGAAATCGGGGAAGGGCAGCCTGCATGTGTGTCGTTATCTCCATGTTTTATGAGACCAATCATTTGTTTAGGCTAACCAAACATTGTTGGGTCCTATCAATGTTTTGCTAAGTGATTACCTGAATCATTGTGTTCTCGATAATTCGATTGCATGCCGACATTAGACGCTCTTCAACACGCACCTTGCGTTCTTTACATTTTAATCCACCTCACATTTCCTATGCATGTAGTTGCCTGACTAAGCACAAATATGTATATATTACACCCTCAGAATTGGTGGAAGCTTCTACAATATTTAAGTTGTGACTTTTGTTTCTGCAGTGCGCGGATGCAAATTTCTCTTTAGTTGTGAGGATGCAGCTCCGGCGATGTATGCTATAAACATTCGGCTTTTGCATCCTTAGCTCAGAATTGCGGAAATAACAATAAATATTTCCTTCCAGTGTTCCGAAGCCTACCATGAAATGCTATGGATGATATTTGTTTTGCATCAGAATCGGCCATATGCAAAGGCAACAAAACAGTGATTGGTGTCGGTAGCATGCACACGACATTGTTTAGGTAAGGTTGTAATTCCAGAACAATTAGCCAAACATAGTGGGGGTGGAATGTACAGCAACATAGTAATTTAGTGGAAGGCTCAATTGCATCCGCACATAATATTCTTATGGACCATAACTCCACACTGATGTGGCCATAATGGGCGCAGCGTACGCAAGCGTAAGAGATCGAAAACCTGAAAAAAGTATATGAAATCTGTCTGATTATCAAAATAGGTATAGTAGCCGAGATCCGAAGATATCCAGCTTTCCCCCACATTGAAGCAATGCTGGCTATGTCAGCAGGTCAGGCTCTGGATCTCTCCAATCAACTTCATCAACCGAAATTCCTGGTCTAAAGCAGGGCTTGGGGTAGTTTTAATTTGGAGAGTGGCTGTAATAAGTCGGAGTGGCGTCGGAAATCCGAAAGCGGCAGTCTAAACTCGGAGAGTTTAGACTGCCTAGGGAATAATAAGTACATGAGAATAGGAGAATATGAGAGAAGACGTCCCCGACAGACTTCCTCCACTTTGGGGGACGATCCCAACAGGTAAATGTTGGCGCCACCGTTTGATTTAGCGATGGGGTGGTGTAGTCAGAGCTCAACCAACACATTCATATTATCATGTCAGGTTAACCTAATGGTGTTGAGATGGTTCCTGCCCTGATATCATATCATATGGTAGGCTAACCTATATATTTTGGGAGGGTTCCTGCGCTGATATCATATCATATGGTAGGGTAACCTAATGTTATTGAGAGTTCCTGCGCCGATACGAACAACAGAAGCTTGCTGGGAAATGCAAAGTAAAAAACTGGACACTTCTCCTTAATGTTGGCAATTCGTTACAGTAACAACATTCATATTCTGAGCAATCGAGATCTGCCGGGGTCAAATAATGCTCAAATAATAATGGTTACATATGCTCAACACAAAACAACATTTTCCGTGTTCATGTGCTCACTGCTCAGTGCGTGTTTTCGAGGGTTCCGCATTGGGCCATATATGTAACTTCAGGAACTTGACTCATTACAATCATTTTCATGAAACGACACCCCTCGGTAGTAGCCAACAACAAAATGACTCTGTGGGCGCAAAATGATCTGGCAGTCCTTGTGCTCTAGAACATCAATAACCAACCAAAACATTAGCTTAAGCGTAAGCACAGAAGAGAGAAAAGTGGCAACAATAATTTGACAGTGGCTGGTACTGACCATGCCCCCATCAAGACGACGTGACTGCACCGGTGTCTGTGACAGACACCGAGGGACGTCACCATTCTTCAGGTGGTCTTGGATATAGACGATGAAAAGATTAACTTGCCGACAAGTGCCCGGACGTAGAAATATGTCGCCCCGGATACATATATCAAACGGTAAAATGTCGGCTGGCATCAGACGTTGGAAAATTGGATCAGCTCAATTATTTCAGAATCAGCGGACTAGATTGTTCGAAGGCTGGGACATCACCAAGTTTTTTTCGCCATGGGTTTTCGCCTGGGGGTTCTTGACCTACAAGGGGGGCGGGGGTAGTTGTAACTGCTGTCAGGGTGAACTATTTCATCCAGCCCCATTAATGTCCATGCAAAATATGAGCGTCCCAGGAGCCCCAGGTCACGGCAATCGGCGGGAGCATGTCTCCTCTGCCCGTCGTTGAGGCGTAACCGGGACACGTTTTAAGGATTGCTCTCCCGTCTTACGCGGGGTGCACCAACCTCTTCAATAACGCCAGCGTGTCCCTGGCGTATGGGGAGGGGGGGGCGGGTGGGCTGTGGCCAGGCTAACCTCTTCAAATGGTGCCAGTGTGTCTTCGGCGTGGAGGCCGCGGCCAGGTCGCACCTGCGGGGTATTGTTCTGCTATGCGAGGCAGAAGGACATCGCGGACTCAATTCTTCCGGAAGGAGGCGTCCTCAACGAGGCTTGACATGATGACTGGGAGACATACCCCCTTCTGGCAGATAGCTACCCAAACCAGTAGTGTCCTGGGACATTTGCTTAACAGCCGATGTACTATGTTTCTGACACATCTCCATCAGGGCCCACGTAAATCCGCGATTGCAGGCATTTCACCCCTGAGTACTAAGATTATATTTGCTTAGTTTAGCTTGCGAAAGCAGATATTTGTTTTGTTGTTTATTCAGTGTGAATGTTATTTTATTTTCTAGTCTTGTGGTGTAGTCTTTTTGGTGTTTAAGTTTAAGATTTAAGTTTAGATTTAAAAAAAAACAAAAAAAAATGCAAGGTGACTGTGGGAAGTGTAAGTGTATGGATGTAATTGGGGACTTGAGTAAGAAAGTAGATATGTTAGCTAGGGAGGTGGAGCGCCTGAAGTGTTTGGTGGCAGGGCCCACCATAGGAAATGTCAGCCAGGCAAGCCAGGTGCAGGAGCCTAGGAGTGATAGGGGTGGAGATAGTATGGACCATGATAGTAGAGAGTGGAAAGTAGCTAGACGCCAGAGTACGAGACTGGCTTTAAGGAAAATGGACAAAGGCATTGAAACTAATAATAGGTTTGAGGTACTGCAAGGGAGAGATAGTAATGCTGCTAAAGAGGAAGGTAGGAATGACCAGGTAGCTGAGGATAGAGAGGGGGAGGTTTTAGTTATAGGGGGACTCAAGAGTTAGGTACATGGACCGTACTTTTTGTAGCAGGAACCCCAACAAACGGATTCGTGTTTGCTTCCCAGGGGCCCAGGTAAAGGATATTGGTGATAGGATAGAAGGAGTAATGAAGGGTAGTGGAGAGAGCACAACGGTAATTGTGCAGGTTGGTGTAAATGATGTAGGAAAAGCAAAAACAGAGGAAACAATACAAGAGTATAGGGCTTTGATAGGTAGGCTAGCTGTAAGTAGGAAACGAGGAATGGTAACATCCATCCTCCCTATGGTTAACGCAAGCATAGAGTGGTACTCGAGGGCCATTGGGCTGAATACCAGGGTGGCCAAGATTTGTAAGGAACTTGGCGTGGGGTTCTTGGATTTGTGGGGGGATTTCTGGGGGAAGACTGAAATGTTTGCATTAGATGGGTTACATTTGAGCAAGAGAGGAGTTGAATTGCTCAGCAATAAGTATGAGGAGGCTCTCAATAGGAAACAGGGAAACTAGGCAGGTCATGGGGGGATGTAGCTGATAGAGAGAGAAGTCTTGCAAACAAGGGAAGGAATGGTTTATCATGTTTTTACGTCAATGCCAGAAGTGTTAGGAACAAAATTGGGGAACTGCATGCTTATATGTTGTCTGAAAAGCTAGATTTGGTATGCATAATAGAGGCATGGGTTAATGAAAGCATTTTTGGAGACAATTTGCAAGAATTCGAATTGACAGGCTACAACATGCATGCTTATCAAAGGCAGGCAAGGATAGGAGGAGGTATACTGTTGTATGTCAGACAAGAAATGAAATGTCATTCCATAGAAGATAGTGTACATGATGAAGGTGTAGAATCCTTGTGGTTAGATATCATTCTGAAAAATGGAACACAATTTAGGGTTGGGCATTCTATAGACCTCCAGACCAGAATGAAAACACGGACAGGTTGATGCAGGAAGAGATAAGTAGGAGAGTAAAGGAGAGAACTGTTTTGTTGGGGGATTTCAACATAACAGGATTGGGAAGCAAAACTATAGGTCTAAACAAATCGGGAAGAAGCTTCATGGATTGTTTTGAGGAGAATTTCTTTTTTCAAATGATACATGAACCTACAAGGGAAAATGAAATATTAGATCTTGTGCTTACTAATGAGGAAAATTTTGTACAAAATGTGAACATAGGAGAGACTTTGGGTAATAGTGATCACAACATTATACGCTTCTCATTGTATGTTGGAAATGTAGGAACCAATAAGACATTGATTCCTAATTTTGCTAAAGGGAAGTACAATGAGTTCAGGATCTTCCTGAATGAAATTGATTGGGAAGACTTATTGAAAGGCTTAGATGCTTATGAAATGTGGAGAATGATAAAATATAAACTATTTCAAGGTCAGGATAGGTTCATACCCAATAGGCAAATTAGATTAACCAGGGTTCAGCTCCCTTCATGGCTGACCAGGGAAGTAAAGCATTTACTGGAGTCAAAGAAGCAGGCATTCAAGAAACTAAAATATGCTAACTCTGAGGTAAACCTCAAATCATATCAAATAGCTAGAAATAAAGTTAGGAGGTGTGTTAGGGCATCTAAAAGACTGGCTGAAATCAAATTAGCTCGGGAATGTTCAGCAGGTAATGCTAAGAGATTCTTTAGTTTCTACAAATTTAAGGCTAAAAAGTGTGGTGTAGGACCACTGGAGGTAGATGGGGAATTAGTGGTTGATGATTGTGATATTGTGGAATCCTTAAGCAAGCAATTCTCATCAGTCTTTACTCAGGATAATTCTGGTAGAATAGAAACAACTGAATCATATGCCATGACAGGTGATAGGTTGGAGTATCTTACATAAAGTCATAAGTCATAAAGTATTAAGGCTTAATAAGAGCCACAGGGGCCCATCTAGGTTAAGCCTATCTAGAAAAGGTACTAGAATGTACATACTCCCACCCCAATCAATCCCTTATCCCAAGTTCCTAGGAAGCTATATATCCCAGCCCATCTAACACCACTCACTTGCTACCGCCTAACACCCTCAATAATCACAAGCTCCTCCCATCACACCCATCGTGCCACCATAGACAACCTCATCAGCATCACATCCCGAAGGAAGGTGCCGAATCCACTGCTAGGCACATCCCACAGAAATTCATAAAGCGTTCAGACTTAATAAGAGACTCACGTGCTATTGCATAATACACTCAACAATTACAAACTCCTCCCATCATACACATTGTGCTACCATAGACAATCTCATCAGTATCACATCCCGAAGGAAGGTGCTGAATCCACTGCTAGGTACACCCTATATAAAGTTATAAAGCATTTAGACTTAATAAGAGACTCACTTGCTATTCCATAACACAGTCAACAATTACAAACTCCTCCCAACTCCCACTCCTCCCTGTCGATCAACCTTCCCTGGAATACAGAAAAACAATCCCCCTATTCTTATAATGATTGTCTATGCCGTTTTTAAAGATGTTCAGTGTGTTGCTACTGACAATGGTTCCTGGCAGCTGGTTCCAGTGTTCTACTACCCTGTTGGTGAAGAAAGACTGTCTTAACCTTGTCCTGCTGTGATTAACTTTAATTTTGAATTGATGACCTCTAATTGCATCATTTCTGTTAAATTCAAACATTTCCCTGAGATATCCCTGTTCCTGACCATGAACAAATTTAAAAACCTCGATGAGATCTCCTCTCAGCCTTCTATATCTAAGTGAAAACATGTTCAATTTCTTCAGTCTTTCCTCATATTCCAGGTTGCCTATACCATTAACCATTTTTGTTGCCCTCTTTTGTACTCTCTCTAAAAGCCAACAATCTTTCTCATAACTAGGGGACCAAGCTTGGACACAGTATTCCAAATGTGGCCTGACATATGCACAGTAAAGCTTCCTGATGACCTCCTCACTTTTGTATGACACATTCCTCTGTATTGCCCCAAGCATTCTTAGTGCCTTCTTCCTGGCTTCTTTGGTCTGTTCTGATGCCCCCAATTTTGTGTTCAAAATAACACCTAAGTCCTTCTCCTGCTGAGTCACAGATAGTACTTGGCCACCCATCAAGTATGGAGCCTTTATATGCTGCCTACCTACATGCATGACTTTGCACTTATCAAAATTAAACTTCATTTGCCATTTTTCGGACCACTTCACTAGCTCGTCTAAGTCTTTCTGCAGCAAAACCTGCTCATTTTGCCCTATTATTGCCCTAAAGATCTTCAAATCATCTGCAAATTTCAAAACCTTACTGCTTAGGCCACATTGAATGCTATTCACATATATAATGAACAATAGTGGCCCCAGTACCGAGCCCTGGGGGACTCCACTAAGAACATTTTGCCATGATGACTTTGTACCATTTAGCATCACTCTCTGCTGTCTATCTGAAAGCCACAACTCTATCCATTTTAGGATGCTACCTGCAATACCATGGACCTGAAGCTGCATCATTAACCGTCTATGGGGTACCTTGTCAAAGGCCTTACTAAAGTCAAGATATGCTACATCAACCTGATTTCCATGATCAAATTGTTCTGTAGCAAAATTCAAAAAGTCCAAGAGATTTGTGAGGCACGATCGCCCTTTTCTAAACCCATGTTGAGTATCTTGAATCAATTTGTTTCCTTCCAGAAAACTAACTATTCTATCCTTGATAATTGATTCGAGTACCTTGCAGACTAGGGATGTGAGGCTTACTGGCCTATAGTTTTCAACTTTCCCTCTTTCTCCTTTCTTGAAAATAGGAACTACATTTGCCCTTTTCCAATCTGTTGGAATTTCATTTTGCGAAACTGATCTACAAAATATTATACTAAGTGGAATTGCCACTTCCTTTTCAGCTTCCCGCAATACCCTAGCATAAATTCCATCGGGTCCTGCTGCCTTGTTTGTCTTTATTTTTCTGATATAATTGAAAACAATATCACTATCAATGAAATCAACATCGTGTATCTGATCACCTGTCACTGAACTGTGGTTCACGGTTGGCAGATTAGTCACATCCTCCACTGTAAACACTGATTTAAACTGCTTGCTCAGCTCCTCAACCATCTCACTATCCTCACTCAATACAGTCCCATTTACATCCAGTGGACCAATTGTGCTTGAAACTTTACTTAGCTTGTAGAAACTAAAGAACTTTTTACTGTCCCCATTACAGTTCCTAGCCAAATCCAATTCTTTTGCTCGCTTTGCTGCTCTGATTTTCTGCTTCACAGCGTCTCTAGATTTTTGAGACGATCAGCGTCTTACAATAACTACAGAAGCTGTAGAAAAGCAGTTGCAGAATATAAAGCCTAATAAAGCTTCTGGACCAGATGATATATATGCTAGGGTCTTAGTAGAGTGTGCTAAAGCTTTAGCAGTTCCTCTAGGTATACTTTTCAGGCGGTCTATGGAATACTCTGAAGTGCCTGAAGATTGGAGAAATGCAAATGTAGTTCCAATTTTCAAAAAGGGAAGTATGAAGTGTGTAGGGAACTACAGGCCAGTCAGTTTGACCTCAATAGTTTGCAAGGTACTAGAAAAACTGGTTAAACAGAATGTTCAGATTCATCTTGATAGGCACAATCTTTTAAGGGATACTCAACATGGATTTCGATCTCGAAGGTCTTGTTTAACTAACCTTTTGGAGTTCATGGAGTATGTTACTAAAGAAGTAGACAATCAAAACAGGATGGATGTTGTGTACTTGGACTTTAGCAAAGCTTTTGATAAAGTTCCACATAGGAGGCTAATTCATCAACTACAGCAACATGGGATTGTTGGAAAAGTTCTAGGTTGGATTGAAGCATGGTTGAGGGAAGGAAACAAAGGGTAATGTTAAATGGATGTAAATCTGATTGGAAGGATGTTCTGAGTGGAGTACCACAGGGCTCTGTTCTAGGGCCACTTCTCTTTATCATCTTTGTAAATAACATTGAGGTAGGGCTGAGGAATAGAGTGTTCAAATTTGCTGATGACATCAAACTGGTAGGAGTGGCAAACAGTTGTGATCAATCTAGTAATATTCAACTAGACTTGGAGGACCTAAA
The DNA here is from genome assembly GCA_034440615.1 of Ashinkailepas kermadecensis. Taxonomy (NCBI): domain Eukaryota; kingdom Metazoa; phylum Arthropoda; class Thecostraca; family Neolepadidae; genus Ashinkailepas; species Ashinkailepas kermadecensis. Next base: position 13,939 of record JAOTOM010001618.1, on the reverse strand, counting down.
AAAGTGGGCTGATCAATGGCAGATGTCTTTTAACTATGACAAGTGTAAGGTTATGCATCTGGGGTCTGGAGGTGAGACTTTCAGATATACAATGGGAGGGAGGGAACTGGATGTTATTGAAGAGGAAAGGGACTTAGTTGTGTTGGTTTCAAATGACCTTAAAGCAGAGAAACAATGTAGCTCAGCTAGGAACAGGGCACTCAGAATGCTGGGACTCATTAATAGAAGTGTGATGTATAAGAGCAAGGAAGTCATGAAAAAACTGTACTTAGCATATGTGCGACCCCACTTGGAATATTCTGTGCAAGCTTGGAGCCCCTACCTAGAAAAAGATATAGACAAGTTAGAAAGAGTGCAACGCAAAGCAACTAAACTCATCAGTGGACTAGGTAGCTTAGAATATGGAGAAAGGCTTGTGGCATTAGATATGTACTCACTCAAGTATAGGAGATTGAGGGGGGACATGATTGAAATGTACAAAATTGTTAAAGGACTAGATCAGGTCAATTTAAATGGTGCTCTTCAGTTTAAAGTATCACACAGGGGTCACCAACTCAGGTTAGACAAGTTGAGGTGTAGGACAGTTAAGCGACAGCAGGTCTTCAGTCAAAGGGTTGTTGATCAGTGGAATGGGCTGCCTGCTGATGTTGTGGGGAGTTCCTCATTGAATGTATTTAAAAGTAGGGTGGACAAATTTTTTAGGCAGGAAAATCTTGTTTTTGATTTCTAATTTGGATGGAGGGGATAATATTTATGTTAAATGTGCACGGCACAGACCCCTTAAGCAGGGGCTATGGTAGCACAATGGGTATGATGGGAGGAGCTTGCAATTGTTGAGGGTGTTATGCAATAGCAAGTGGATGATGCTAGATAGGCTGGGATATATAGCTTCCTAGGAACTTGGGATTAGGGATTGATTGGGGTGAGAATATGTACATTTCTAGTACCTTTTCTAGATAGGCTTAACCCAGATGGGCCCCTGTGGCTCTTATTAAGCCTTAGCACTTTATGACTTTATGACTTTATGAGTAAGCAAAATTACTTTCATCACACAGAATGACGTCGACTTCTTGTTTTGCCGCCAGCGCTCTATAAGGCAGCTTGCATAGACGTTGTTTTTGTTTTGTTTGTGTGGTTTTAAATTTCGTTGTTTCTCACTCACCGCAGGAACTTTGGCTACTTTTGTATGCAGCGGGTGGTCTCCATTATTTTGAGAATATTGCAATGTGTTGATCTCGGTATCCCCAGGGGGAAAAATGGCGAACAATGAACGGAATTTCGTTCTTCAGGTTTCTTCGCACGAATTCTGTGAAGATTATTTGGATATCTTCTTTTCTTAAGCTGCCCTTGCTCTTGTGTGCTAAATTCTGGATGGATTAAGTACCGATTCACCTAATTATTTTACCATGCGTATTCAGCATGCAGGGACTCTTCATTGAAAAATAATTATCTACCTCATGCATTACATAATTTATAGATCATTAAAATGCATACAATTAATTAGTCACGACACGTAACCGACCAAAGTTTAGCCAGCTTTTGCAAGGAGAAGGAGAAGATGTCCGATGGCCAGCATGTAAATCCTACGGAAGGTGGACTGAAATGAAGTCACGATGTCCGCTGCTATCAGGACCAACTTGAACACGCACAACAAAATTACTTCGTCCGGCCTGGTCATAGTTATTGTCTTAGTTCAAGCAAATCAGAATAATTGCACGTTTATGAGTCTGCGCTTAGCAATATACATGCATCCTGCAGGAAATAATCCCTATGCCAATATACTTTTAAGTTTCACGTTTTAAACTTAACACCTCAGGATATAAAATAATATGATGTGAACCAGCCGATGGGTGATTAGTTATCTGGTAAAAGAAGGCCCAAAGCTGCCTCATACCAGCATCAGAACTTTGTCACGGGGCTAATTCTGGGGGTTGGATGAGGTACAGACAACAATTTAGAGTTCCTTGAAGTGTTCCTAGAATTCTTTGAAGTTTTCTTCCTCGTTCTAGACTCCAAATTTTCTTATTCCAATCATTTCTGGTTGACATCACTAGATGGTTCAATTCAATATTGTGGAACCATAAGGTGTGCGGCTTTCAAACGAAATCAACACTACAAAATGACCGTTCGCCTGTGCGTTCGGTGTTCGTCCCGACCATCACACGGAATCCACATCCCTCTAGAAGTGATTGAGGGGATGGGTGGAACTTTCTGGCTCAGACTTTAGATAGCTATTCACATTGGAAGCAATGATGGCTGACACTTATTAATGAACCACTGATTGGAACATAGACATTTACCCCGTTTACATGAGCAGGTCAGTCGTACACGGAAATGTCCGATCCGGTCGATTCGCAAAAGTTCTGATCGCGCAAATTTACCAGAGCAAGGCAGCCAACTAATCGGATTTTTACGATTTGATGGCTGACGCAATGTAGTGAAAAGTGCCGAATATTTGGCGCATTTTTGCGCTTCTGACGCACCTGCTTCGAGCAACGGCGTATCACAGGCACAAGGTATCACAGGCACAAGGTATCATCAATGATCCACGTAGTTGGAGGTTGTTGGGCAGAGATATAGGGAATCTGTGAATTCGAAGGATTCACGTAGCCGATGACACGTTATCGATGACAACATAGACCTTTCTTCTTCGTGAATCAAATGGTGCATTGTTTCCAGGCCAGACTATGTTCTGTAGTCATAAAGTAATAAAGTGTTAAGGCTTAATAAGAGCCACAGGGACCCATCTGGGATAAGCCTATGTAGAAAAGATACTAGAAAAGTGCATACTCTCACCCCAATCAATCCATTATCTCAAGTTCCTAGGGAGCTATATATCCCAGCCTATCTAGCACCATTCACCTGATATTGCATAACACACTCAACAATTACAAACTCCTCCAATCATACCCAATGTGCTACCATAGCCAATCTCATCAGTATCACATCCCGAAGGAACGTGCTGGATCCACTGCTAGGTACACCCTATAAAGTTATAAAGCGTTTAGACTTAATAAGAGACTCAAGGGCCCATCCAGTTAAGTCTGTAAATGGAAGATACCATAAACCTGGTAAAAAGACCCACCCCAACCATCACCAAATCCTGAAGAAACCATCCACCAATATCCCACACACCTATCAATGCCTATCTACCCTAGCTATCCAGCCCTATTCCCCTGATCCCTCTTAACACATGTGGATTGAATGCCTTACCAATAATTTTCAAACTGAATCCATGCCTGCTTGAAGGAGTCTGTGCCGTGCACACTTACTTAGCATAAATCTCACCTCTTCCATCACAAATTAGAACTCAAAAACAAGATTTTCCTGCGTAAAAAATGTATCCACCCTACTTTTAAGTACATTCAATGAGGAATTCCCACAACATCAGCAGGCAGCCCATTCCACTGATCAACAACCCTTTGCCTGAAGACCTGTTGTCGCTTAACTGTACTACACCTCAACTTGTATAACCGGAATTGATGACCACTATGTGATACTCTAAACTGAAGAGCGCCATTCAAATTGACCTGATCTAGTCCTTTAACAATTTTGTACATTTCAATCATGTTCCCCCTTAACCTGCTATACTTGAGTGAGTACATATCTAATGCCACAAGCCTTTCTCCATATTCTAAGTTACCTATTCCACTGATGAGTCTAGTTGCTTTGCGCTGCACTCTTTGTACTCCTCCCTCCCATTGTATATCTGAAAGTCTCACATCCAGACCCCAGTTGCATAACCTTACATTTACCATACTTGAAAGACATCTGCCATCTATCAGCCCACTTTTTAGTTCCTCCAAGTCCAGTTGATTATTTGTAGATTGATCACTACTGTTTGCCACTCCTACCAGCTTGATGTCATCAGCAAATTTGAACACTCTATTCCCCAGCTCTACTTCAATGATATTCACAAATATGATAAAGAGAAGTGGCCCTAGAACAGATCCCTGTGGTACTCCACTGAGGAAATCCTTCCAATCAGATTTACATCCATTTAACACTACCCTGTGTTCCCTTTCCCTAACCATGCTTCAATCCAACCTAAAACTTTTCCAACAATCCCATGTTGCTGTAGTTGATGAATTAGCCTCCCATGTGGAACTTTATCAAAAGCTTTGCTAAAGTCCAAGTACACAACATCCATCCTGCTTTGATTGTCTACTTCTTTAGTAACATACTCCATGAACTCCAAAAGGTTAGTTAAACAACACCTTCGAGATGGAAAACTATGTTGAGCATCCCGTAAAAGGTTGTGCCTGTCAAGATGAATCTGAACAATCTGTTTGACCAGATTTTCTAGTACTTTGCAAACCATTGGGGTCAAACTGACCTGCCTGTAGTTTTCTACACACTTCATACTGCCCTTTTTTTAAACGGTGCTACGTTTGCATTTCTCCAATCTTCAGACACTTCAGAATATTTCATAGACCGCCTGAAAATTATACCTAGGGGAACTGCTAAAGCTTTAGCACACTCTACTAAGACCCTAGCATATATATCATCTGGTCCAGAAGCTTATTAGGTGTTATATTCTGTAACTGCTTTTCTACAGCTTCTGTAGTTATTGTAAGATCCTCCAGCCTATCACCTGTCATGGCATAAGCCTCAGTTGTTTCTATTCTACCATAATTATATTTAGTAAAGACTGATAAGAATTGCTTGCTTAGGGATTCCACAAACTCACACTATCACTATTTCCCCATCTACCTCCAGTGGTCCTACACCACACTTTTTAGCCTTAAATTTGTAGAAGCTAAAGAATCTCTTAGCGTTATCTGCTGAACATTCTCCAGCTAATTTGATTTCAACCAGTGTTTTAGATGCCCTAACACACCTCCTAACTTTATTTCTAGCTATTTTATATGATTTGAGGTTTACCTCAGAGTTAGCATCTTCTAGTTTCTTAAATGCCTGTTCTTTGACTCCAGTAAATGCTTTACTTCCCTGGACAGCCATGAAGGGTGCTTAACCCTGGTTAATCTAATTTGCCCATTGGGAATGAACCTATCCTGGCCTTGAAATAATTTATATTTTATCATTATCCACAATTCATAAGCATCTAAGCCAGTCAATAAGTCTTCCCAATTAATTTAATTCAGGAAGATCCTGAAATCATTGTAATTCTCTTTAGCAAAATTTGGAACACATGTTTTATTGGTTCCTACACATCCAACATACAATGAGAAGCGTATATTGTTGTGATCACTATTACCAAAGGACTCTCCTATTTTCACATTTTGTACAAAATTTTCCTCATTAGTAGGCACAAGATTGAATATTTAATTTTCCCTTGTAGGTTCATGTATCATTTGAAAGAATACATTTTTATCAAACCAATCTATGAAACTTCTTCCTGATTTGTTTAGACCTATAGTTTTCCTTCCGAATCCTGTTATGTTGAAATCCACCAACAAAACAGTTCTGTCCTGCACTCTCCTACTTATCTCTTCCTACATCAACCTGTCCATGTTTTACTTCTGGTCTGGAGGTCCAAAGAATGCCCCAATCCTAAATGTTGTTCCATTCTTCAGAATGATATCGAACCACAATGATTCTACTCTTTCATTACGTACACTATCCTCTATGGAATGACATTGCATCACTTGTCTGACATACAAGAGTACACCTCCTTCTATCCTTGCCTTCCTTTTATAAGCATACATGTTGTAGCCTGTCAATTCAAATTCTTGCAAGTGGTCTACACAAATGCTTTCATTAACCCATGCCTCTGTTATACATACCAAATCTAGCTTTTCAGACAACATATATGCATGCAGTTCCTCAATTGTGTTCCTAACACCACTGGCATTGACATAAAAACATGATAATATATTCCTTCCCTTGCTTGCACGACTTCTCTCTTAATCAGCCACATCTCCCCATGACCTGCTTAGTTTCCATGTTTCCTATTGAGAGCCTACGCATACCTATTGCTGAGCAATTCCACTCCTCCCTTGCTGAGATGTAACCTATCTAATGCAAACATTTCAGTCCTCCCCAGAAATCCCCCCACAACTCCAAGAACCTCACTCCAAGCTCCTTGCAAATCTTGGCCACCTTGGTAGTCAACCCAACGGCCCTCGAGTACCACTCTACACTGGCATTTACCATAGGGAGGATGGATGTTACCACTCCTCTCTTCCTACTTCCTGCTAACCTACCTTTCAAAGCCCTATACTCTTTTATTGTTTCCTCTGTTTTAGCTCTTCCTACATCATTTACACCAACCTGCACAATTACTATTGTACTCTCTCCACTACCCTTCATTACTCCTTCTAACCTATCCCCAACACCCTTTACCTGGGCCCCTGGGAAGCAAACACGAGTCCTTTGCTGGGGTTCCTCTTATAAAATGTGCGATCCATATACTTTACTCTCGAGTCCCCTTAACAATTTTCAATTCTCAATTCAATTCAATTCAATTCTTCAAGTCAATTTACCTTAAAGCTAGTCTGGTACTCTGGCGTCTAGCTACTTTCCACTCTCTACTATCCTGGACCAAGCTATCTCCACCCCTATCACTCCTTCAGGGAGTGATAGGATGGTCCTTCAGGGAAACTAGACAATGTGGTGGGGAGGGATGAAGTGGCATTGCCATCTCACACACACACACACACACACACACAGGGATATGTCAATAGTGACTGCCTAGGCAATAGAACCTCACAGTCTGCAAATATGGGTAGCAGTAGTTCAAGGGGGCAGAGTGGTAGCTCATCCAGAGATGAAAGAGCTACTCAACATGAAAAAGCCAAAGCTGGTTATGGAACATATGTCAAGTGCATGATGCTTAATGCTCAGAGTATTCGATCCAAATTTGATGAGTTCAAGTGTTATGTTGCTGAGGAGGAACCACATTGTGTTTGCATTACTGAAGCATGGGTAAGTGAGGGGTATTTTCGGGATAACTTGCAGGACTATGAGATCCAGGGATACAATGTTTTCGTGCAATAGGGGTCCAGCAGTGAAAGGGGGTGGTGTAATACTCTATGTGAATAGCATATTCAGTTCTCAAAAAGTAGCAGATGGGGTAAAAAATGTGTCTGTGGAGTCCATCTGGCTTGATGTCGCTGTGGGAAAAGGCAACGGCAATAAACTGAGGATAGGAGCTTTGTGCCGATCAGGAACCTTGCTACATTCTCAGCAACTGGAGCTCGATAAGGTGATTTGCGAGAAAATCAGTAGAAACTTTCGGGGGAAATGCCTTATTCTTGGTGACTTTAATCTAAAAGGATATGAAAATGTTGGGGTTGGCTCCCCATCATGTAAAATGTTTAGGAAATGCCTTGAAGAAGACCTGTTCTTACACCAGTTTGTAACGGAACCAACTAGTCAGGGCTCATTCTTGGACCTTGTCTTCTCAGATTTAAGTGAATTAGTTCAAGACCTGACTGTAGGAGAAACTCTGGGAAGAAGTGACCATAACATAGTGAGATTCAAGGCACAAGTAACGGGCACATTCAAGGTTAATTTCGCAAAGGTTCCTAATTTTAACAGGGCAGACTTTGACTGCATGAGAGCGGCTTTAAGTGCCATAGAATGGGAAGAAGAATTATCCAATTTAAATGCCTGTGAAATGTGGAAAAGCTCAAATCTTACTTGAGGGAAATTCAGATTAGACATGTCCACCAAAAGCAAAGGCGCAAAAGAAGGGTAGGAAAGTCAGCATGGCTTATGCCAGATTTGATAAAAGCAATTTAGGCTAAGAAAGATGCATTTAGAGTGTTTTAGGAAGCTTCAAGTATCGTAAATCTAAGGTCGTATCAAAAAGCTAGAGACGCTGTGAAGCAGAAAACCAGAGCATCAAAGCGAGCAAAAGAATTGGATTTGGCTAGGAACTGTAATGGGGACAGCAAAAAGTGCTTTAGATTTTACAAGCTGAGTAATGTTTCAAGCACAATTGATCCACCGGAAGTAAATGGGACTATATTGAGTGAGAATGGTGAAATGGTTGTGGAGCTGAGCAAGCAGTATAAATTAGTGTTTACATTGGAAGATATGACTAACCTGCCAAGCATACACCACAGTTCAGTGACAGGTGATCGGATACACGATGTTGATTTCATTGATAGTGATGTTGTTTCCAATCATATCAGGAAAATAAAACCAAACAAAGCAGCAGGACATGATGAAATTTATGCTAGGGTATTGCGGAAAGCTGAAAAAGAACTGGCAATTCCAATTAGTATAATATTTTGTAGATCAGTTTCACAAAATGAACTTCCAACATATTGGAAAAGGGCAAATGTAGTTCCTATGTTCAAGAAAGGAGAAAGAGGGAAAGTTGAAAACCATAGGCCAGTGAGCCTAACATCCCGAGTCTGCAAGGTACTCAAATCAATTATCAAGGATAGAATAGTTAGTTTTCTGGAAGGAAACAGATTGATTCAAGATACTCAACATGGGTTTAGAAAAGGACGATCGTGTCTCACAAATCTCTTGAACTTTTTGAATTTTGCTACGGAACAATTTGATCAGGGAAATCAGGTTGATGTAGCATATCTTGACTTTAGCAAGGTCTTTGACAAGGTACCCCATAAGTGATTAATGATGCAGCTTCAGATCCATGGTATTGCAGGTAGCATCCTAAAATGGATAGAGTTGTGGCTCGCAGATAGACAAAAGATCTAAATGGTACAAAGCATCACAAAATGTTCTTAGTGGGGATTTTAAAAAAAAAATATTTTGGCTATTTTTTTTTTTATTTTTAAAAAAAAAATTTAAAAGGGCCTAAATATTAATTTTTTAAAATTTGGGGGGGGTTTGGAAGGTTTTTAGGTAAAAAAAAGAACAAAAGGAGGAGGTCTCGCTGTAGAAAGACTTAGACGAATTTGTGAAGTGGTCCGAAAAATGGCAAATGAAATTTAATTTTGATAAGTGAAAAATCATGCATGTAGGCAGGCAGCATATGAAGGCCCCATACTTGATGAGTGGCCAAAAACTATCTGTGACTCAGCAGGAGAAGGACTTAGGTGTTATTTTTAACACAAAATTGGGGGCATCAGAACAGACGAAAGAAGCCAGGAAGAAGGCACTGATAATGCTTGGGGCAATAAGTAGAAATGTATCATACAAAAGTGAGGAAGTCATCAGGAAGCTTTACTGTGCATATGTCAGGCCACATTTGGAATACGGTGTCCAAGCTTGGTCCGCCTAGTTATGAAAAGGATTGTTGGCTTTTAGAGAGAGTACAAAAGAAGGAAACATGAATGGTTAATGGTGTAAGCAACCTGGCATATGAGGAAAGATTGAAGAAATTGAATATGTTTTCACTTAGATATAGAAGGCTGAGAGGAGATCTCATCGAAGTCTTTAAATTTGTTCATGGTCAGGAACAGGGATATCTCAGGAAAATGTTTAAATTTAACAGAAATGATGCTATTAGAGGTCATCAATTCAAAATGAATGTTAATCACAGCAGGACAAGGTTAAGACAGTCTTTCTTCACCAACAGGGTAGTAGAACACTGGAATCAGCTACCAGAAACCATTGTCAGTAGCAGCACACTGAACATCTTTAAAAACAGCATAGACAATCATTATAAAAATAGAGGGCTTGCTTTTCTGTATTCCAGGGAGGGCTGATCGACGGATTTGGTGGGCAACTGGTTCAGTGGCCAGAGTGCAACTAAGAAGGGCCCTTGTGGCTCATAGTTCCACTGATCTTTTATGTCTTTATGTCTTTATGTCCTAGACTCCTGCACCTGGCTTGCCTGGCTGGCATTTCCTATGATGGGCCCTGCCACCAAACAATTCAGGCGCTCCACCTCCCTTGCTAACATATTTACTTCCTACTCAAGTCCCCAATGACTCCCATACACTCACACTTCCCACAGTCACCTTGCATTTTTGATCTCTCTCTTTTGTTACTGTTATTACTAACTAAGTCTGGTTAAGGTAAACCTTTACTAACCAAGTTGTAAAGCTAACTGGCAACTAATGTAACCAAGCAGTGAAGAGCTATCTAGTTTATTGTACTTTAACTCCAGATCTAGTAACACTCGCACTACATGAACAACAAAATATATCCCTGCTTACACAACCTAAACTAAGCAAAGATAATCTTAGTTATCCCGACTCCGACCAGCTACAAACTCCAGCTAAACCAAACTAAATACTAATATAATCCAAAAAATCCTAGATACCTCTACAATTACACCCGTATATGAAGATATACCTAGTGTAATTAAAGTTCACTAGTTTAGGCTTAAACTCTATCTTAAACTCAAACACCAAAATTACTCTACGCCACAAAACTAAATAAATATAGTAACACTCGCACTGAATAAACGACAAAATATATCTCCGCTTACACAAACTAAACTAAGCAAAGATAATCTTAGTTATCCCGACTGGAACCTATAATATAGGTTCCAGACTACGTAATGGTGCATTGTTCCAGACGGCCTTGTTCCAGACTGTGCAATAGTCAAATAAGCAGGGCAAATCAGGTTCACTACGCAATCCAAGAAATAAATCAGCAAAACCCAAACGCCCTCACAAATCCGCAAGTTGAACACTCCGCCACATCGTAAAACTCACGATTGGGGCAAGCACTAATAACGTGACGTCTCAGTACCGCTTTCAACTGTTACGTGTCTGATTTTTGTGTTTCACCACTAAGTTTGCCATTATAATTAAAAACAATACGTTTATTTTTTATAATTACCATAAATTTACTCAAAACTTCGCGGAGAATAGCTTCAAGAAGTACCATGCGGCCATACCGTTATTTGTTTATGATTGGCGCTTATCGCAAGCTTCCACCTAACGAACCGTAAATTTGCATTAAGCTTTTCGCATGTTTTGCTACGCAAAAGCCTGTTTACAAGAGCATTATATTCGCAAGTTTTTCTAATCGCATCGTATTCGGAAGTTTTGCTGCTCATGTAAACGGGGTAACTGTCTTTACCTTTTGTGACGAAGTCCAAACGACCAAGAACCCCTCCCGATGGTGAAATCTGATACTTGAAGGTGATACTCGCCCTAAGCAACTCGACATTTGACATCTTATCTGAGTGGGAACAATATGTCCACAGCTAGAGCTAATTTTACTACTTGACACCTCGACACCACGAACAGGATAATGCAGTTGATATGATTTCGCACTGATAGCTATAAGGGACGAGTAGTCTTGGGGTAAGTTTCCCGTCTCACAATCGAAAGATTGGGGTTCAAGTCTCACCTGTCGCTGCTCTCCGCCCGAGGCCAATCGGCATGAGAGACTGGCGACGCTGCATGACTCAACGGTCGACGTGTCGTAAAACCAATAACCATGATAGCTATAAAGAAACGCCTGGCTACGCCAGTGCACAAATTGCAGCAGGTGTTATTCACACTTCCCGCTGTGCAAGTGTTATTGAAGACGCAAATGAACTGCCTTCGGATTTGAGAAGAGAGAAGATAAGACTCAACCATACCTGTACAATTCTGCGGTTTGCATCAAAGCAGCCTCCGATATGTTGTTCTCGCCAGCAGTGACCGCAATTTTTAATGGTAATCATTTCAGCTCCCCAAAGCCTGGTCGTTTGCGTGTTCAGGAAGGTTTCGACCAATCGGATCATCGACGAGAGCAGGCAGCCACCGATAAGCTTATGCATATTCCGCCTTTGGGACAGGCTGCCGCAACGCGACTTTGGATTATGCGGGTACAAGGAGTCCACCTGTGTCCCTGAGTTCATCCAACGTGCGTCAGAGCGAATGTCGCATTACTTTGACTTTGTTTTTAACAGCTCGATCAAAGGGACCCCTGGCACTGGATTTGTTTTGTGTGTAGAGGGCAGGGGTCACTGTCCAATATGTCCGTTCAGAGACATGCAACCGTGTTTACTTGCGAACTCATCTGCACGTGTATATACAATATTTGTACTGTACAATATATACAAAGACACACAAAAAAGAGTCCCTTAGTCCCAATAGACCCGCTTAGTTCACTCTTACCACGACAAAGGTCATCCTCGAAGCCTCTTTCTTCGCTGAGATCGCTGATCTGGTATGGTGTTACTTATCTGGTATCGCTGCTATTGAACGACCTCGGCAGCGCCCAGAAGCGTGCTGTAACGGGCTGTTTTCATACGGATTCACAATCATGTCGGCATTCGAGGTAATGAAAAAGCGGACGATGCGATGTTCGTTCGCTGTATGTTGTGTTGCCATCGAGCACAGACCAATACATAACATCAATCCTGCCACCGACACAGAGCCAATGCTCTCGAAGTGTGTCAAAGATCAGCAGTAGACCTGGTGGGATATGTCTGCTACACGGATATAATACCTCAGCTGGGCAGATGGCAGAGCGCCATCAGGAAGATACTTCCCAAACATTTTGGCTTTACAGATTGATATTTGAGCCAACGTACGTCACGCGGGGTTTCACCTTACCAGCCGGGTGCTCCAAAGTGCAGCAGAGGTTGACAGGAGAGGTTGGCAGGACGCGTTCTTGCTTCCGCCAAAGTAGAGGTTGACAGGAGAGATTGGCGGGACACATTCTTGTTTCCTGCCAAAGTAGAGGTTGGTAGGAGAGGTTGGCGGGATAGGTTGGCAGGACAGGTTGGCGGGATAGGTTGGCAGGAGAGGTTGGCAGGAGAAGTTGGCAGGACGCCTTCTTGTTTCTCGTCACAGGTGCGTCACGGATGGAACGAGATATTCCGAGCCGGGACCATCGCAGCAGTGGACTGACAGAATTCAGGTGACATACAAAATGCTTCAGCTTCCTTTGTGACATGACTTAGATGGTGCACAAGAACCAAAACGCATACATTCTATACGCGATAAATTGGCAATGGGCGGCTGCAGCATAGGCTCCGCTGTACTCTATGATAACTCTGGGGAATAACCGGCCAGGAATCATTACGGACAAAGTATGCTAGATACAGGGACGATTTTGGTCTTCATCGAAAGAGCTTCAAATTTGGAGCATACGGAGAGTGTCTAATGTCGTAAAGATGGTCTAACACAGGAATGTCGTAAGTCATACATGCCAGAGGGGGAGGGTGTATTCCGCTACCCTCATTTTGCATGCGTCAAATATTTCGGGAACCAATTGAAGTAGACAGCTCAAATTGTGAACACACATACATGAGTACCACGGATAACTTGGTTTAAAAGATCAACGTCCTGTCATGCATGATAACAACATATTTACGTCATTAGCGAAGTTCATGAGAGGTCATATATTGAGAATTATTAGTTAGCGTTTGCTATGCGAGCATTCTGCACTGTAAATGTGACCTAATGGTTGCTACGCAGAATATATCGAAGATCTCCTTGTCCCAAATGGCTGAAATTACGCCAAAATATACCCCTAAGATATGACTCAAGGTTAGAATCGGAACATATAACGAGAGAGGTTATTCCAGCCCTCCCTCCCCAGCTGACTCAGATGATACCAGCAGATGACCGATGTCACGAACCGACACCATCAGGGATCAACTTTACTATCTATTGATCACCAACGACCCGAAGAGTCCGGTCTCTCGGACACTTCGAGCCAGCAGTGGTCTTTCAGTGCTTTTGATGTTGTGAGTCGTCTTCGGGTCGTTGGTGATCAATAGATAGTCAAGTTGATCCCTGATGGTGTCGGTTCGTGACGTCTTGCGAGCATGTCTGAGTCGGTACTCCCTGTTATCACGCGCACTGGAGGGGGGGGGGGGGCGAAATCCGCCCACCACTCAGGTTTTTCGTACATAACTCCAGATTTTACCGGTCGATATACGCTATGTTTTGTGTACCTGCTTCGAAATGACCGGCGCGTCGTTTAACGCCAGAAAAACGGAAATCTGCCGAAAATATTTCGAGTTAGGGGCCGTTAAAGTAAAAACAATTCGTAGCGACAGACCACAAAAATTGGCGCTGATTCGCTTCCCGTATATTGGCAAAAGGGAAGTGCTCTTGGCAACACTAGCGACTTGTTTGATGTATATTGTTATGTTATA
>JAOTOM010001617.1:65000-74395 GCA_034440615.1 Ashinkailepas kermadecensis | reverse complement strand
GAACAGGGATATCTCAGGGAAATGTTTGAATTTAACAGAATTGATGCAATTAGAGGTCATCAATTCAAAATTAAAGTTAATCACAGCAGGACAAGGTTAAGACAGTCTTTCTTCACCAAAAGGGTAGTAGAACACTGGAACCAGCTGCCAGGAACCATTGTCAGTAGCAACACACTGAACATCTTTAAAAACGGCATAGACAATCATTATAAGAATAGGGGGATTTTTTTTCTGTATTCCAGGGAAGGTTGATCGACAGGGAGGAGTGGGAGTTGGGAGGAGTTTGTAATTGTTGACTGTGTTATGAAATAGCAAGTGAGTCTCTTATTAAGTCTAAATGCTTTATAACTTTATATAGGGTGTACCTAGCAGTGGATTCAGCACCTTCCTTCGGGATGTGATACTGATGAGATTGTCTATGGTAGCACAATGGGTATGATGGGAGGAGTTTGTAATTGTTGAGTGTATTATGCAATAGCACGTGAGTCTCTTATTAAGTCTGAACGCTTTATGAATTTCTGTGGGATGTGCCTAGCAGTGGATTCGGCACCTTCCTTCGGGATGTGATGCTGATGAGGTTGTCTATGGTGGCACGATGGGTGTGATGGGAGGAGCTTGTGATTATTGAGGGTGTTAGGCGGTAGCAAGTGAGTGGTGTTAGATGGGCTGGGATATATAGCTTCCTAGGAACTTGGGATAAGGGATTGATTGGGGTGGGAGTATGTACATTCTAGTACCTTTTCTAGATAGGCTTAACCCAGATGGGCCCCTGTGGCTCTTATTAAGCCTTAATACTTTATGACTTTTTATGACTTTATGCTACGATAGGTGGTCCGCCGTAGATGACGGGTGTCGCTCACGCTGCTGTCAGTAACACTGGATCGCTGCTTCCGGCAGCGAGTACAGCTCGCGCCACTTTTCTGACACCTCGCGGGTTCGCCGCCAAACGTTTCGATATCGGTCAGCTCTTCGCGTGGGTCTTGCACTGGAGCGTGGACAGCCGTTCACGAGAATAGTTTATCGCGCGGCTCTCCGCCGTCACGCGTCGACCAACGCTGCCATGCAGTGTCTGCCCATGAGCGGCTAAATATTCATCGGCACGCTCGGTCAAATTCCACGAAGCCAGCCTCATAGACCGGAGCAAATCATGGGGATGCCACCCTCAGCGCCTCCCGGACCTTCTGAGGTGCTGTCGGATGTGGAGGCGTATGAGGAGGGTAGAAAGTGGACCGTGGCACACCGATACAAAACCGCAAAGTTCCTGAACATTTACTAGCCCCACCACCTCCAAAATAATCAATCCCATCTCCGCATCACTGCGGTTTCTTCTTGTTCATGTCCCCTCCAGCTCCTCCCCGTTCAATGCTCTACGACGCACGGTCGCGCCGCATCCCTGTAACATCTCCACTTGTGGCACGAACACCGACGGTCAGCGTCCACCCAGGAGCCCCGGATCTGCGACTGGTGGGACGGGCAAGCCGTAGTGGGCCTCCGAGTGTACATGCGAGAGCTCCTATGTCCCGGGCAACCGCTCCGTCCTCACCGGCACCTGGAGGTTCCTCCGCTACTCTCCCTTGGCAGGCTAAAACACTGCACACCACACCACGCATTCCACCACGTGGGGACGATGCTCGGCCATACCCAACGACACACATCACCCGCCAGAGGCAGGAAGCGAGCTCCACCCTGGCAGGTGTCTCCGATTGACGGAGGGAGCCCCAGGGGGAGGTCACGGATGCACTCCGGACCCATGAGGGTGCAGCGACAACTCAGTCACTGCACCGTTCGAACACGCTTTTACGGCCGTTTTACGGCCGTTTTATAATGGAACTGCTGGGTCTAAGGACTTACACACCTGACCTTGTGACCGTGTTAAACCGCACAACCCGGTAGCCAACTGCTATAACCGAAAACCAAGCTGACACAAGAGCATTGGCGTACCAAAGAGGGGGAAACGGGGGCGAATGCGTGCTCCCGATGAGATATGGTGGACCCCAAAATCGCGTTGGGGCCTTAACAAATCGTACTGTGGTCTCAAAACTTCCTGTCGTGGCTCTAAAACTTCTCGCAAGGGCCCAAAATATACAGCGGGCCATAAAAACTCTCGCGGGGTCGAAAAATCGTGCCAGGGCCTCAACTAAGTTCAGCGGGGCCCGAGAACTTGCGTCGGAGCCCGAAAATCGCGCCAGGGCGCCCGAAGATCGCGCTGGGGCAGCAAAATTTCCATCCGGGTCCCACCAAAATCGCGTCAAAGACCTGAATTAAATGCAGCAGTGCTTGGATATCTCCTGTAAAGGTCGAAAAAATCGCAACGTGCCCCCCCCCAAAAAAGATCGCGCAGAGGCTTCAAAAATATCATCGGGACGAGCACAACAAAATGAAGCCGGGGGCTATACAAATTCAGCAAGAACCACGCAAAATCAATAGGGGGCTGAACATCGCTCCAAAGCATCCCAAATTGCGTCACTCACCTGCAAAATCGTGCAAGGCCTTTAAAAAAAATGTGCTGTCTCCCCCCCCCAAAAAAAAAGCCGCGGGGTCCCAAAATCCATGTCGCGACCCAAAAATGTCGCGCCGTGGGGCCACAAAATCGAGCCGGGTCTCCGAAGTAACACTCGATCCCGAAATTGCCACCCGGGCTCCGAAAATGCAGAAGAGGTCTCCAGAAAATCGCATGGGGCCCAGAAAACTCGAGTGTCGAAACCCCGACAACGCGCGTCGAGGCCACGAAAATTCGCGCCGATCCCGAGAGATCACCCCGGAGCCCCGAAAAATCGCACTGGCGCTACCAAAATTATCGTTGCGTCCAAACAAAAACAGCGTAGCCCCAAAAATGGCATCGGGACCGGAAAAGGTTCGGGGCCCACACAAATAAGGAGGGATCCGGAAAACTATTAGACTTTCTGCCACCAGTACTTCTTCAGGGTGAATTAAATGCACGCCACACCGTTTCGAGGTACTCAGACATTAACACACTGGACGAACCCTCGATGCTTTAATCCTATAGGAGCCACTCTATCTTCCACATGCAAGTGCACATACCCCTCTTGCTCTGCCATCGGGCCGAACGTCAGCATTGGACCTAGCAGTTCGAATGGTCAGTTGATGATGACTGCGGCGGAAGTGACCACTTGCTGGCATGGCCAACCTTCGGAGAGGCATAGCTTTGGGAACACGGTCACCACGCTGTAATTCAAAGAAAAGCAGACTGGATTCGTGTTGAATCTGAGGTAGACAGTTTTTGCACGCAATACCGACAATAACTGCACCCGTGTCGATGATTTCACAGCACGGCTTCTCCAGTGCGCTCATATGTGCATTCCGCGCACTTCTGGTACCCCTCGCCGCATTCGAATACCCTGGTGAACCAAGGAGTGCTAAAAGGCTATCTGGGCTCACATGAGGGCCGTTACACAGTTGAGTAAACATAGAACTGTGGCTAGCATGTTAGCGTTCAAACAGGCCAGCGCTGTCGGTAGCTCAGCGGTTTAGCCGAGCGTCTGAGAGACCAGAGATGAATGGGTTGATATCCGGCGGTGCGCACTCTTCATACCAGGGCGAGAGGCTGGCGACGCCATATGGCCTCAGCTGAGTAATGCATCGTAAGACCACACACAATAAACAAGCCAGGGCACTGGCTCAACGAACCGATTCACCTTGCGGCGGAACGTGCATCTTGGCGAGCAGCGGCCCACTGGATCGGCTTTGGCTCACGCTGATGGAGAGGGACTCAGAGCTGACAGAGGATTTCACGCCAACAAAGAGGCCCTCGAGCTACGGAGACGATCCGGGCTGAAGCGGAGGGTTTCCTATGCTTCGTGAAGGGCTCTTAGCCCGCATGGAGATGTCACGGGCTGTTAAAAAGAAGTGGTGTTTCCAAAGGATGAAAGGACACCCATCCTCCTGGTGGGCCCGATGGGACCCTCCAGTCGACCGCTCTCAGGGGCAGACACATAACCAAATACAAAATGTTATGCATCTAACAGCTTGAGTGGAAAGGCCCCTTGAAACCTGAAGACGTCACCCCGAGGGCTGGTAAGGGCCGTGAAGACAGGAGAGGCCCGCCCGATGTCTGGAACACCCCTGCCAGCTGGGAAGAACAGTCTCAGCTAGAATGAGCCCCTAACAACCGAGGAATAAACCGGACGCCTGAGGATCAGATAGGGCTTGGATGCTCATGGGGTTAAAAGGGCCCCTGAGGGATGAACAGGACCCATAAGAGCGGAAGAGGACTAGTGAGGGTCCATCTTAGAGCTGAAATTCCCCAGAAATGAGAGCAAGAGAAGGCTTTTGAGGACTGTGATGGGCTTCTAGAAGCAGGAGAGGGTCCTGGGGGATACAGAGGATCTCTGAGAGTCAGAGAGGACTGGACTGGGATTCTCCTGAGGTTGAGAGCGGTCCCTAATGGATGAATAAGGTCCTCTGAGAGATTCATAATTCCCTGTTGGCTTGCGATTACTTGAAAAAATACTAAGGGCCAACCACAGAGCTCGAATGTTTTTGATACCACAAAAGTTGTAGATAACTTGGAAGGACCCCTAACAGCTTGAGAGGGCCCTGGGGGGCTAACATAGCCCCCTGAGAGCTAAGGAAAGTCCATCAGGCTAACGATGCTTGTGAGGGATACCGAGGGCTCGCTTCAAAGCCAGAAAGCCCTTGAGGCTAAAAGTCTGTCATAGACAGGGAATGGCCCCAAACAGCTGGAGAGGACTCCAACGTTTTAAAATGGTCACTGAGCGCTAGCGAGGACCGTACTGGGCTACCCAGGACAAATGGGAGGGATTTCTATGAGGAAATAGGACCCCTGATATCTAAAAAGAATCCTCAAGCGCTAGCAATGGGTGTGAGGAATACTGAGAGCCAATTTCAAAGGTAGAATGTCTTTGATAGCCCGAAAGGCTGTCGAGGACTGGAGACGGCCCTGAAAGATAGAGCGAACCGGGCTGTGTGATGGTCCTGAGGCTTGGGAGTAACACTGAGGGATGAACAGAGCCACCTAACAGCTAAGGAGAGTTCCGATAGCTGGCGATGTTTGCTAGAACATGTACGACCTGTCTCAGAGCTATAGGATTCCTCTGAAAGTTTAGACAGGTTTGTCGAGGACTGGGAATGGCCCATGCATGTTGGAGAGGGCTCCTGGCGGATGAATAGGTCCCCTGAGAGCCAGAGAGGACTGGACAGGGATGTTCCCGAGCTTTGGGATGGGCACCTGAGGGATCGGGGCCCTGGATAGCTAAGGGAGTCATTGGGAAGTGGCGATTGGTGCGAGGAATACTAAGGACCAGCTTCAGAGATCAGATATCCTTGTGAGCCATAAATGCTGCTGAACGATTGACCCTGGCCGAAACGTTGAGTAATAAAGTATAATCTTTAACGTTACTTTTGATGTCAACTCAGCACCTCCTGGTATATTGAAGGTCGTATATTTTCTTTACACGAAATGTCTAAAACCCAGGAGCATATAAGAGCCATTCGTCGTTGTATTAAACGATAACTGGGAAGGTCAGCCACCGCCGCATCAGCAGCGGTGCCCGCCCCTGTGGCAACGGTCACCTCAACGGCCACAGCCGTCCTGCGGTGACGACCACCCAAGCGGCCACGGCCGTCCCAGTGGCCTGACCACAGCTGCTCCACCAGCTACGATCGCTCCAGCGATGGAAAAAGATAGCCCAGCGACAGCTGTTGTGACGGCCGCTCCAGCGGTACGAGTTGCTTCGTTTTGGACCGGGTTGACGCCGGTTAAGCAAAAGGAAAGAAAAACTAATTTGTAAGATGCTGTGTGCTGGACATAGCTGGTCAGACATGCTGGTAGTTCTTCTCCGGTCCCTAAATCTTGCACTTTTCCCCACTGGTATTCACGCCAGTGGCGTCGCCACGAAATTCTTCTCATGAGGGCAAGGATCAAAAGGGGCCTCCTGCCCCACCCCATAAGGGGCTTCCATGGTGTCAGGGCCTCCTCCTGTTTTTTTTTTGTCTCATGCTGTTCTGTGAATTGAAGGGTTAGCATAAATGAGTACTTAACATTCATACCAAGAACCGCACTTACCATTTGTCGAACCTTTGTCTCCAATCAGGTTCGATTTATTCATCGCGACTTTTGCATTCTTGTACATGATGCACAGATCACCTGTGATAAATGGATGCTCACGGGACCGTTTTGCGACGTACCGAAAGGACGGACACCGTGATGAAGCGCCTAAGCGGTGCGATTTCACAGTTTACACTTTGTCGCGAAATATGACCACGTTGAGAAAGACAGCATACAAGGACGTAAACAAACTATGGCACATTACTAAAAAAAATGTATGTATTGTAAATAATATACCTTGCCACAAAAACTTTGGCAATCTTGCCCTGAATAATCCAGCCACGTTAAACTGATGCCTGCCCTAGTTTGCTCTACCTGTATGGTGAAGAAGTATAAACCCAGATTAGCGAGACTTGGTGAAAACTTAATAGACTTATCAGAATTTGAGCCATCCGACACTTATCTAGTACAACAGTTGTCAGAACAATGCGCTCAGCACGCTGGAGGATTTTCAGTCAGAATAACTATACTCGCCATGGTTTATGCTTGATGGTGTTCGTCGCGCATGGTACATTAGTGACCACTCGTGCATAGTAATTTCAGGACAACATTTTCGCTTTCTCTCGAATGTCGACTTCGGAGCGATTTACACACCTCACTGCCATGCAACACTAGAAGCTCGGAATGATCCGCCTATATTTTGAGGGTTCGTGTATTACTGTTGGCACTAATCCTCTTAAGCTATCCATCTAACATTGTTATTGGCGCTGTATGACCAACGCAGTCGATGCGTCCCTAGACCCAAAAACCAACCAGTTGTTATTGTTCGTGATTAACACTATTGAATACAATACAATGGAACACAATACAGTAGGTAGCAAAACGTGATAAATATTACAATATGAATAGCATACGATTCATATATCAAAATGATAACAATAGTATTAGGCACAAATTCACCCCTGTTCCCCCAATAATTTCAACTTTTAACATGGAACCCTATGGATTTTCCCCCTCAATCCATTTGCGCTCGCCCATTGTCTCTATATGCATTATGCCCCCTGGATAATTTTCAGAAATGAGCGTCCCTGATGGATTCTCCTTGCCCATATTTGGGGATTCCTTTTCTATGCTGGTGACCTTGTTGCCCTCATTGGGTGGCTCCTCTTGCGTCCTGGATCTTCCTTTCCCAAAATAGGTGCCTCCTCTCACGTTTTGGGGGCCTCCTGTGTTTG
Organism: Ashinkailepas kermadecensis; assembly: GCA_034440615.1. Classification (NCBI taxonomy): domain Eukaryota; kingdom Metazoa; phylum Arthropoda; class Thecostraca; family Neolepadidae; genus Ashinkailepas; species Ashinkailepas kermadecensis. The sequence goes on along the minus strand of JAOTOM010001617.1, from coordinate 67,132 downwards.
GAGCCTCTTTTCCTCACTTAGCGGTGTGATGTTGCATCCCGGTGGACTGCTCTTCTCCCCTAGGGATCTCCTCTTCAAACTTAGGGGCATTCTGTCACGGCTCTGGAGCTTGATCCTCGTCAAACATGGTGGCTCCTTATCGTTCCCGGCGGCATCCTTTTCGTCTTGTGGGCCTTCCCCAATATCCTGGGGCCTCCTCACCATCTCCGTACCCGTCTCCTCTTAACCTGATCTAATTTTATCGGGGCCTCATTTCGTGTTTGGGGGCCTCCCCCTTTATCCTGAAAGCTTCCTTATCCGTGCATCCTGGGCAAATATGTGGCAGATGTCGAGACATCTCGTGCACGAGATGTCCCCTTGGGGGACATCTCGTGCATCCTGGGCCTTCTTTCTCCCATGAATCTCTTCTCCGAAATCAGATGACTACTCTCACGTCTTGTCGGCCTCCTTCATCATGACTACCTACTTACCCATCTTGGGGAATCCTCCTGCTTACGGGGGCCTCCTGTTATTTCTTAGGGCTTCCTCTTGCAAATATGGGCCTCTTCTCTCGTCTTATTTATGGACGTCATCTCGCGTCAAATTATGGGCCTCTTCTAATTTCCTGTACCTTCTTTCCGGTTTTGGATGCCTCGTGTGTCCACCCTCCTCCATGTACCATGTTCTTCCTCTCCCGTCTTAGAGGGCCTCCTCTCACATCCTGTGGTCCCTTTACCACGACCTGGGGCATCCTCTCATATTCCATGGGCCTTCTCTGCCAAAGTAGGGGTCTCTTGCCACGCCTCGTGGGCCTCCTCCTTTATCCTGGCGACCCTTACCAGTCTTGAGGAGGGGGGGGGGTCTTCAATTTTGGGAACCTCACCTTACATACCATTCCCACCTAAAGGGCCTCCTCTCATTTTCTCGAACGTCCTTCCGGTCTTCGGGGCCTCATTCGGTCCTCGGGACATCCTAACCCGTCTTGAAGGATTCTTCTCCAGTCCGGCGGGGGCATCCTTCTCTCTTCTAGAGGAATTCTGTTTCAAATTAGAGGCCTCCTCTCACATCTTGGGGGCCTCTTCCTCTGTGTTTTGATCCTCCTTTCCATCTTCGGGTGGCCTTTCATGTCTTGGATGACTCCTCTTCTCTCCCAGGGACCTCATCGTTCAAGTTAGGAGCATCCTCTCTCATCTCAGTGGCCTTCTCATTTCCTGGTGACCTTACCATCTTGAGGCCTCCTCTTGCGCTCGAGAGCCATCCCTCTTATCCTATAGCCTTCATGTCCTATCTCAGAGGTCTCCTCTTCTATCATGGGGCTTCCTTTCCAATCTTGTGGCCTTCCCTTCCGAATTTGGTGCCTCCTGTTACGTCTCGACAGCCCCATCTTCTATCCTGGGGAAGTCTTACGCATGTTGGGGGCCTCCTGCGTCTCCGGATCCTCATCCCCTACCCCACTGCCTTCTTCTTGGGAGGCTTCTCGTGTGTCCTTAGACCCTTTGTCGTCTCCTAGGATCTCTTTTTACAAATTGGATGTCTACTCTCAAGTGTTATGGGCCTCCTCTATCTTGACTGTCTGCTTACTCATGTCTTAGATAATCCTTTTGTGTGCGGGGGCCTCCTGTCATTTATTATGGGCTTACTCTTGCAAATCAGGGGCCCCCTCTCGCGTCTTAGGGAGCCTCGTCTCATTTTTGGGGTCTCCTTGCCGGCCTTAGATGTCTCTTCGCCCATCATACCCTCCCCCACATTCCATGATCCCCATCTCTTGTCTTAGAGGGCCCCCTCCTACAACCTGGGGCCCTTTTACCATGGCCTGTGATTTCCTCTGCCAAATTAGGGGCCTCCTGCCACGTTTCGGGGACCTCCTTTGTCCAGACGACGTCTTACCCGTCTTAGGGTGGGGGGAGGGAGGCTTCAATTTTTGGAACCTCATGAGGTTCCACCTATAGGCGTACCTATCGTACAGGCTGCCACTCCCATCTTAGGGGCCTTTTCTCATTTCCTTGGGGCCTCCTTACTGGTCTTCGAAACCTCATTCGGTCCTGGTGGCCTCCTAACCCGTCTTTCGGGGCTTCTTTTGGGTGGTTGCAAGGGCCTTCTTTTCTCTTCTAGATGCCTCCTCTTCCAGATTAGTGGCCTCCTATCACGTGTTG